>OX421448.1:63570799-63595799 GCA_949126865.1 Montipora capitata
TTATAATAACCAAGATGAAATTAATGTTATGTGCAGTATGAGCCATTCCCCTTTACTCCCTACAAGAGGGTTTTCATCTGTCCCATTCTGGCTCCTGCTAATCTGCAGTGACTCATTTTTTATGACAGTAAATGCACTCTTGTAGTTCGGAAGGGAAAATAAATATGCTGAAATGCTCTTTTTATACCCCCAGAATATGCAAGTTTCATGTTTTTCTGAATTGTACCTTTGCATGTTGATCATGTTGATTCAAGCAATCAACAATGACAATCTTTATTTTTGAATCTAGGTGTTCTAGCACCTTATGGTGCTAATGTGGACACATTCAGTCCAGACAACAACACTTGGAACTCAGTGCCCTATGTATGGGATCTATGTCCCACGGAGTGTATGAACAAGGGTTGTGAGATGGGGCCTACGGTTTACACAGTCCTTATTGGAGAAGACTTGAAAGTAGAGCGAGTTTCAAACAAGTGTCATAAAACCAAAACCAAAGTAATTACTTTGGCCAATCAGAAAGGACTGAGATAATCCAGTAAAACCAATCAAAACTCAAAGTAATTACACGTAGCCGACACAAAGCGTGGGAAAATGTGCATGCGCAAGGCACGATTGGTTTTGGCTTCACTTGTGATTGGTTGAAAAAATGGTGCAAGAACTTTGAATCAATCACTGAGTGAAGTGATGCAAAACCTAAGCAATCCGCTTATTACATTCGACACTCAATTGAAAACCGCTCTTTTGGCATGAGCAGATGTAATTACAATGGCAGCACTTTCTCCTTAGATATTTAAATACCTTGAGTGTTGTTTGGCCGCAGTCAAACCCATGACCTCCGCAGGCTAGTCCAATGCTTGACCAACAGAGCCAACCGGTTGTCAGATACATAGTTTATATTTGTGAATATGCCCACCGTTTTTGTATTTTTTATATCAGTTTCATGGTGACTGTTTGTCCTTTAATGCAATCCACATGATTTTGAAATTGTTAAATTTTTATTAACAAATTCTCCAGCCAACTGCAGAACAGATGAGATATGCTCAGCTTTTGGGCACTGAGGATCTCACAGTGGTGGATGGCAAGATCAAACAGGTATTGCACAATTTTATTTAATTTATTTGTTAAGATTCTCCTTGCACCTTTTACAGAAAGATGCAACACACTTTCCATTGTTAACAGATAGAAAGTCTAGATGCATCTTTCTCAAAAGCAAGGAGGGCTTTAATCTTGCAGGCATTGTTTTGAGTTTACCTAAATGGAAGGCAAATGTTTACTGTAAAGTCATGCCTACCAACAAATTCTGTGACAAGAATTTTGCAAATGAGGGCATAGTCTTCAGGTTAATGGATCCTCCACAGTAATATTATTATTGATAAAAGGTGTTTATAAAAACGTTGAAACTGCTCTAGATAAAAAAAACTATTAAAAACTGAATTTTCGACTGCAACTGCGGTCTTCATCAGAGAAACTAAAATATGCCGTTTGAGAGTAATATGCTAAAACTAAAATAAGAAGTTACTTTATCCCCTAGGGCTTCAATAATGTCTTATAGACAGAAGGGAATGGCTTCCGCTCTTTTACCGCATTTTTGTCTATTGTGGAGTGCCATGATTCCAAAAAGATTCTTTTGTGCCAATTATTGACATTCTTTTCTAGAATTTCCACATAGCTAGTGTCAATGTCATGGTCAGTGGTTTCGGCGCGATCTTTTATTGCCGACTCTTTGTTATTATTAGTTCCTGGTTTATGCTCCCCGCCACGTGAATTCCATGATCTCTTTGTTTCCCCAATGTATGTGAAATCACACTATCGGCATTTAACCTTGTACACAATGCCTTTTGTTTTTGTTTCTTTTGGGCGATCCTTTGGTTTCCTAAAATAATGGGCGAGTGTTTTTATAGGCTTGAAAGCAGTTTTTATGTTCGCTTTGTTGAACACATTTCTGACCTGTTCTGAAACGCCCTTTATGTACGGCAAGGTAGCAAAAGTTTTTGGCCGCGTATCTGTATCCTGTATTTGGATTGCAGCCTGTGGTCTGGGGGCTCGTCATTTCTCAATGAATTTATCTGTATAACCATTAATTTTTAAGTCATTAATGACTTGTTGTCGTTCTCGACCTTTTTCTGTGTCATTGGATGGGATGGTTTCTGCGCGGTCTATCAGGCATTTAACAACCGCACGTTTGCTCTGGGCGGGGCTATGAGACACGAAATCCAGGTACTTGTTGGTATGAGTTGCTTTGCGATGTACGCTAACAGTTATGTTTCCCGATCTTTCTACCGTGCTGCGTGTGTCAAGAAATGCGATGGTTTGGTGGTTTTGAGATGAGACTGATGGAAGTTCCACCGTAAACTGTATGTTTGGGTTGATCGAGTTGAGATGGTCGTGGAAAACTTGGGTGTCTTTAGTCTTCAAACAAGCACTCGAATCATCTACTTATCGTTTCCACCACCGTGGTTTGACATTTGACGTGTTGAGAGCGATTTTTTCAACTTCTTGCATCACCAATTCTGCCATGGCGGCACTAACCGGTGATCCCATCGCACAGCCAAATACTTGATGATAATGCATGCCTTCGAACGTAAAATAACTGTTCGTCAGTACAAACGTCAGCAAAAACATAATCTGGCTTTGTGTTAGTCGTGTGTGCAATTCCCATTCATGAATCTCGTGTAGCTTCCGGTCGACAATATCCAGTGCTAGATCTACTGGGATGGAAGTGAAAAGTGCAGTAACATCAAAAGACACGATCTGTTCGTCCGCCTCCATCGTTTGGTTGTTAACAAAATCTGCATATTCTTTAGCATTCTTAACACTGTACTCATTGTTGTTTTGCAAGAGTTTCAGAATAGAAGCCAGGTATTTGGATAATTCATAGGTCGGTGAGCCGATACAGCTGTTGATGGGACGTAGCGGGATCTTTATGACAGTGTCTCGCGGTAGCGTCAGATGATCGTCCGTCGGCTGGAGGTTAACTTTGTGCACTTTGGGTAGACCATACAAAGCAGCTGGCGTTGATTCGGATGGCCTGAGTTTCTAGTATTCGCTCTCAGTCAGGCTCCCTTGCTTTTTGAGCTCTAACAATTTCTTCTGGAGTTCGATCTCAACCCGTGAAGTTGGGTTACGTCTTTTATCTGTTATTGGCTTGTACGTGTTTCTGTCTCGAAGCATTTCGTTGATTTGATCTTGGTAATCAATCCTGTTCATAACGACGGAGCAATTGCCTTTGTCAGCTTTAATCACCAGAATTTTATCGTCGTTTCTCAGATCTTTTAAGGCTTGTTTTTCGTCACGGGTCAGGTTTTGTTCTGTTGGCGGTTTTGCCTTTCTCAGCATACAAAATACTTCATTCCTGACTTCATCCTGCTGGTCTCGTTGGAGGTTGGTTATGGCTGATTCGACTGATGCCAGGATTTCCTTAGTTGGAATTTGCTTGGGCGTTATGGTGAAATTTAGACCTTTCCTCAGGATGGATATTTCGTTCTTGTTTAGTGCCCGATCAGAGATGTTTACCACCCATTTCTTTTTTATTTGCTCGTAGTTCCGCTTTTGATCTTTTTGCAGTTTTTGTTAGTGCTTACGTTTCACGGTGTTCATGACAAATTCACCTCGCTCTGCGATTGCTTGGCGTAAATATTATTATTGTTTATTAAAAGCCAGTTGTTGTTTGTTGTAGCTCTTCATCCCACACTCCAAAGAGGTTCTGAGTCCATTAGGAGAATTTTGAATAGCCACCACATTAAAGTTGCCCAACAGAAGGAACATCAAACTGACTTGTTTTTTTCTATACAATACAATGATTGGAAAAAGCATAATTATATGCCACAACGGACAAATCAAATGCCATTTTGTTGCACATTTAGAACATGCCTGAAAGCAGTTTTTTTCAAAAAACTCTGCCTTGTCAGAGCATGATTGCCACTAAACAGTGTTACCATCAGGGCTTTTCTTTGGATGCTCAGTACCTTAATTCCACCCAATAACATCTGCTTTAATGTCTCTGTTCCTGATGTTTGTGTGCTAACTACTAGTTATGAACAAACATTGACTCCAGTTGGCGTTAATGGGGGAGCACTGCCTTGCTTTAGGTTAGCCTGTGCGACTTCCGGCGATTGTTTGACAAAGGAGCCTCACTTATCTCCCCAGCACTATGAGCTGAATGCAAAACGGCACGTGCCGGATCAGACAAGAGTATCGGTTAGCAGGCGATATTCAAAAGGCAAAGCAGCCAATAAGCTTGGGGGAAGTCACTGTGCAGACTTAACCGCACCACACAGGAGTGTCCCGAGTTTATTGACAGACAACGAGGCCCCAATCTCGACTCCAAAGGGAGGGAGGGAGGGAAAAAACCAAATCGTAACCACACTAATATATGGAGAGCTACCTTCGCTGAACAACAGAACATAAGTGATCTCTAAATAGTTTTCACATGCTTTTATAGCTAGACAAATGTCTGCTGGCTTAGCCAATTGGAAGAGCTGAACTTCGAGAGAACTTAGTGTTACACATGCTAACTCTTAGCCGTGAATAGAGCTTTGAAAAAAGCTCCAATGCCGTGGATCGTACTATCCTGCTAGCGACAACAAAGCTGCAAAGTTCGAAGCAAGAATACGTTAAATCCTCAGTGTATGCTGACCTTGGCAACTGGACGGCACAAACGCTACATTGAAAACAGAGCTGCCATGAAAGGGTTACAGATAATATTGTCACGATCCATTAACTACATTTTACTTGCGTGACAGTAAAATTGCTTTTAACCCTTTAACACCCAAACCGGCTTAAACTGGCCAGACTTAGTATTTTACTCTGTCTAATGCCAGATGATTTTACTCGTCAATGGGGAACCCCCGGGAGTCAATGGGTTAATCACTCACTTAAAAACTATGCCCCCATTAAACATTGGTGCCCTCTTATCTCGGACATATCTACATCTTATTTGAATGAAAGGATGCTAATCAGTTACATTGTGTGGTATTAAAAGAATCTTGTTTCATTCTTTACACAGTCCTGATGAAGGTACTAGCACGAGTGTCAAAATGTTCAGGCTTGAATTACTACTTTGTCAGTTAATTCATTCAAACCTGAGTAGCTTCAAACCAGTGTCTGATTGGAGTATGAACCTACATGTAACCCTTGCCCATTCTCATCCTCCTTTCCCCTCATGCAGCCACCCATCATCATGGATAAAAACTTACTTTCCCATTGTTGTCTCTGTTAGGTTGCCGATGTGACAGGGTTTAGTATGGATGAAGTGAGCGTTGCTTTGTATGATTGTAATTTTGACACAGAGGCCACCATCAATGTTCTGTTAGAGGGTGGGCACGATCAGGTAGGGTTCAATAAGGATTTGTTTTTAAAGATACACACACGTGATGCATATATACAGGTATATCTCTCCCTCCCTCTTTCTTATTCTGTCTCTATAATCTATCTAATCTCCAGATATATATATTTATTAAAAAGTTGATCATTGTATAATGCAATTCAGAAGTTTTCATTGGCTTAGCTATCATGGTATACAAGGTAATATACCATGGTCTACAAGTAAGGTAAGCATGCGCCACAGCTCAAAAATTGTTAAAAGGGCCATAAAAAAATCTATATTTTGAGGGTGTTTTTAATAAACAGTTATTCCACTCCTGCTTGTTGGATATGAAATGATTGCAGCCAGCTCGCACTTCGTGCCACGTTGGCTGTCTATCATCTCATATCCAATGCATGCTTGTGGAGTAATAATGTTAAATAACTATGACATTTTTGTAGAGTGAATGGGTGATGAGAACAAACAAGAAGAAGAAGCATCAGACTGCAGTAACACAAGGCATTGATTCTATCATTCCAACATCACAAACTGCTCCATCACAGACATCCACGACAACTCCGTCAAAACCAACTGGACCAAGACAACCCAGGAGCAAAGGTACATTGACTGTGATATTATTGTTTGATAACATGCCACTGTTACAGTGATCAACTGAGTTCCTTTGATTTCCTTGAGTGCTGATGTCATAAAATAGAGGGTTGACTTTACCAGTAATTATTTTTATATTTAGTTTGACAAAGGTTTTTTTCAATAATTTTTTTTTTAAATATTATTTTTTCAGCAGTCTACCCATGAGGGTACATTGGGAAGTGTGGCTAGGGTATTCCCAGTGGTGGTTTTTGTGATGGGGGTGTGGTTGACTGTTTAATAATGTGATGAAAAATTTATTTCCAGTTAAAGGTTTTCTAAGTTTTCTTTCAATGTATCTAGGGAGGAATCGACTGCCTGGAGACCAAAATAATGTTACAGACAGGGATAAAAAGAATGATGGAACATTTAACAATAATGACAGAAATGCTGTAGAAAGTGGACGAGGAAGAGGTTCAAGGGAAGATAGATGGAGTGATCGCAAACCTAGTGGGAGAGGTTTGTATGCCCTGTCCATAAGTTGTAACTTGATTTGTGAAAGCCCATTTGCAGTTTCAAAATTATTGTAAATAGTATACTGGGAGGGTTTGTAGCGACAACATATATTAAAGCTTTGCAAAACTATTCTCTGAACAATGTTTCTCTGAACAATGTTTTATGTTGTTTCCACAAAGAGGGTGAATTTGTGCCAAATTTGACTTTTCTCAGGTGGTCCTCTGAGGCGTGGTGGCAGAGGAGGAGGAACCGGGAGACCAGGGTAACTATTTATAACTTATAAAAACAACTTGGGTTTTTTTATATCAATTATAACTCCTGTAGTCAATTCTTTTAAACACTTCACTGAAAAAGTAACTGGTACCATAAATGCATTCCTTCTTCTCTGAAGCTTTAGTGATTACATCTGCTGTAAGAATGTGGCAAAATAAAGCCAAAATTAACAACTGCATCGAGCTGAGTGGAAGGTGGGCACCCAGGATGTTCGGGGGTCTCCACTATGATCAGCCAGTCCCTAGACAGTAAAATGCTCCCATGGCTAGCAAACCCTGCAACCCAGTCATGAGCCCCCACACAGAGACGTCTGGGCTCCCATCACACTCTGATAACAGTGGGAAAAGGAAGGATTATAAGGGGTTAGAATTGGGGTTAGAAGATGGGAGGAGTTTAGTTTACAGTTCGGTTAGAAGTGATGATTTTGATACGTTGCATTAAAATTTTCTGCTATGACAAAATTATTAGGAGATCATTCCAGTCTCGTGGCAGAGATCGTCCCTACAGATTTGGTGGAGGAAACAAAAATTCTTCTGGTGCTCCAACTGTCAATGGACCAACAGTGAATGGTAAGGAATGGTTCCCTCTTAGAAAGTAGGGCAGAAGATAGTTAAATAATACAGACAAATGGCAGGATTTTGTGGTTTCATTTCGTCAAGGTACGAATATGTTCTGGTTTGAAAACCTACTTTTGTTTTTTCAAGGTACAGAGACATGGGGAGATGATGATGATGATGCTACAAAACACCCCGAGACTAAAGGTGAGTGTGATTTGGATGATTAATTAAGGTCACTGTGAGACTAAAATGTGTGGATGAGAATTTTCATCTAGACTTGTATGAGAAAATTTTATCATTTACTTGGTCCATTTATACAAACCATGGCATTTTGAAATTGTCAGATACTTCAGATCTCATTCCACCAACAACAGAAGAATGGGGGCTTGATGAATGGAATCCAGTTGAACAGGTAACTCCTCGACATATAGTTACGAAAAGTGCATACACCAGGTCCGATAGCAAATTTACAGATTACAGGTATTAGTTAGCAACTATTCACCAAAGTGGAGGTGGCTACAGTACTGCTCAAAGATAAGCGAACCACCAAACACGTTTCAAACTAGTCTTCAACTTGTTTGCGTTTGACTTCCAAAGTAAACGCAAATGCGTTGACCAAAGTCATTAACTTTCCGAAGCATCTGCATCACAAAAGGTTCAATGATGTGTTCGAAAAGTAATGTCAAAATAAAACATACTCTCGTCGTCTGACAATGCAAAGTTCGGCTTTTGGCCTATTAAACACAAAAAGGTGAATGTTTTCAGATTTTTGCATGACGCATAGCCGTGTCATGTAAACTAAAGTTACGAGATAACTTTTGAAGAGACCAAAAACACTTCGATGACAAGCGTAATGAAAATCCATAATTTAACGCGCTGGCAAGCAATTGTAAACATGCGATTACCAGACATCTGTGAATGGCTTTGCAACTGTCCTGAAGCTTTTAACTACATGAACCCAAAGCACCGGGGACAATGTTTTTGTTGACATTTGGAGTGGTCTTTTGCTATGAAAATAAAATCATTTGAGATATACAGGAATGAAAATACATGTTGCGCTGTTTCAACACGAAGATGCGAAAATTTGATGTGACAGGCCAACTATTTTACTTTCTGCGTGAAAACGACTGAATTAAATGATTCAGTTTAAATCATTGAACTGTTCAATAAAACCTCCAAAAAATCCCGAAAAAATCTCATTAACCCTTTGACGTCCAAACCGGCCAAAGTATTTTACTCTGTCTAACGCCAGACGATTCTACTCGTCAATGGGGAACCCCTGGGCGTCAATGGGTTAATACCTCATGAAACTGAACAAACTTTCAGTTCCTTGCGAGGCAAATTAAACATCAGTAGGGAGGTGATGAAAGGTCACAGCACCACAAAAGGTCAACATCACGCAAACTGGGACTTCAAAACAGCGGCGATAGGAAACGTTTCATGGATTAGTTTGCTGAATATCTTACCACTCTAGTCAAGTGCAAGACAACTTTACAAGAAATATCATGCACTACATTTAGAGAGTTTTTGTGTCGCAGCACGTGCCGCTTTGCTGAAAGATTTGTTAGTTTGGCCGCAAAACAATCAAAATTGCTCCATAAGGTACCCGATTATTGATCGAAAATTATTTCAGAGTTTTATAATGACTGAGAATCTGTTTCGTGGTTGTTCCTTGCCGATTACGTATGTGTAAAAAAATTGATTTCATGATTTCATTTTGTGACGCAACTAAAAACACAATTCAAAGGTGCAAAAATGAGTAACAAAGGCCAAATGCATTGAAAAGAAACTAGTTTGCAAACAGTTTGGTTTTATTTTCAAACGCGTTGACTCTTCATTCTCAACGCGTTGGTTCGTTTGTGATTGTTCGCTTATCTTTGAGCGGTACTGTAGTCGACACTGAGGTAAATAGTTGTTTTAGTATATACTAAAACAGTGAGAATACAGCACAAAAAGATGATTTTAACTCATTAATTCCTGCACAGATTACAACATTTTCAGGCGCAATTTCCGCACTAACTGTTCAGGGGTGAATAATTAACAATTATCCTGTGAAATCGCATGGAGTATCACCTGATACTTAGCCGACGAGACGGTGGGCCAAGTGGGCTAAAATCAGGTGATATTCCACAAGATTGATCAGGATAATTGTTTTAGAATTTAACTCATTGATGACAAAGCACAATTTTCTACGTTTATTGGGGAAAAAAGCTGGAAAAACTACCATTTTTCTTCGTGACACACAAAATTACATGATATTGCAGGATATACATTGAGTACACACGACGAATATTGAGCATACTATGACCATATTTGGACAGTGTCACAATGTGTAAGGATATCTGGAGTTTGAGTAGTGCGGGTGTTCAACGCTATCCAAGTATGAATATTTGTATAAAGCAAAAAATGTAAAATAAAAGGATGCATTGTGACTAGTGCTTGCTAAAAAAGTACAGCCAATGGAATTGCAGCAAGTTAAGCACATCAAATCTTCTAGATGCTCAACAGTGGTCAAACATAAACAGAACAGATTATGTAATTTTAAATTTATGAGAAAGAAGGTAACATACAAGAGACTTGAAAACAAGAGCAAGTGGGCAGCTATCTGTTTAAGGTTGGTGGTTAGACAAGAGTAATTATTGGCTCACTGTGGCTCTAACCACTGTAGGCCAGCTGGCAATGGGCAGTTGAACTAAATGGGAAAAAGAAGAGCTCCTAAGAGGTCATGTAGTACATGTATCTTAAGCCCAAGTTTCCCTTGGCAAGAAAAAGGTAGGATTGCTGCTTTTCCTTGTCAAGGAAAAAAATATCAAAGATGAAATTTGTTTGGGTAAGTAAATGACAAGGAAAATATGGCAAGGAATATTAATGAGATTAGTTCTCAGTATCACACTCATGTTCGTTCCTGTCAAAATACACAGAACATGAAAAATGGCAGCTAAAACGAAAGCAAGGTGGTTTGGAACAAGCTATATGTACTCGTAGAATAACAACTATTGCAGGCACCAGCGTATCTTGTCAAGGAAAACTTGTTGATCATTTACATGAGCAGTGATAATAATTTATGATCATTGTTGGGTTAGGAAACTTGTTTAGGAAAACTGTGCAAACAGGCCTTTATAAAGTTGAATTTGTTGACTGTTTTGTAGCCAGTAACATCAAAAAGTAATGATAAGCTGTTCAGTGATGTTGGACCTGATTCTCAGTCATGGACTGATAATGCAGACAGTGTGGTAGTATCATGGGATATTGATGAGCAAACTGTCAGCTCTGTTAGCTCAGCTGCACCTACAGTACCAATGGTAGATACCATACAGAAACTTGTTGACACCACTGCTCATGACATTGAAAGGTAAACCTACCGAATTTTCCTTTTTTTCAAAAGGTTTTAGAAGTCATCACAAAATCATGTTTTGTCGTGAAAAGTTTCAAAACTTAGACATTGCTTTGGTAAAGTAAGAAATTTATCTTTGTTTTGGTTATAGGTTGTTTTTGCATGTACATGTATATACTTTTGAATCACAAAAAAAATAAAAGTAATTGGCAAAGTTCATAGTAATTTTAGCAAATTATTATTTTTTGAAACAGTCAGTGGTAACATTTCTGTCCAAATTGTTATATTTAAGTGTTGACATGGCCATCATTCATGCTAAATTGGCTACAAACCAGCCTGGTAGCAAAGACCAGTACTCAGAATTGCCGATGCCTCGCATTCCGCTCCCAGGTGAGCTTCATTCCCTACACAACACCCAGGAGAGCATTAGCAAGTTATTGGACAAAGTTGTCTTGTCATCCTCCATTGGTGTACCTCCTCAGGATTCTTCAACAACTATGCAAGCTCAGCCACAGAGGCAACCACGACCGAGCAGAACAAAGAAAACTCACAAAAGCCAGGTACTGTGACCATTCTTCCTCCATCTCTTGTCATCTCTTGATCTTTACCCAAAGGGTCCCAGTGAACTTATGCATGTCCTGAATATTTCCAGATTCCTGTCCAACCTGTAGAAATGCCAGGATCTATGAATGATAGTCTTGATGTACAGGTTTGTGGATTACTTTTTATGTATCATTGGCATTTCATATTCCAAGTCATTACTCTGATACAAATAAATTTTCCTTCTGAGAATTCTGATTTGGAGAAAGCACTGTCTTGAATAGCATTGGTAATCGTAATTATAATAATAAAGCACACCCTAAAGTGGCCCTGGTGTTTTTTCCCCAATGGCAAAATACTCATTGCTTTTCTGGTTTACTTTCAGTTTGGAAATTTGGAGTTTGGTGGTGATTCTGTGAGCAGTCCAAGAAAAAAGGAGGTGAGTTTTGGTAGTTCTGCTTCTTCTATGATAGACCTGCCCAGGCCTTGAAAGTTATTCTTTATATATCATGTACTAAATAGGACTTTCCCCCACCTACGCCAGTGATAGAAAGCACAAGATCTGAGGAACAAAGGTAAATCATTGATTTCCTTTTGTAATTAATTTTTGTTTGGTGCTTTTCTTAACAAATAATTAAAATTACTCCACAACTTAATACATGCCAAGGTTGCACCATTGTTACATAGCCTGTAAATTTTAATGATTGTTTTGTGGCAACCTCTAACTACAGTTCAACCAGCAGCAGTGAGTCACCAAGCCCACCATTGCCATCACATCATGTTCCAACAAGTCTACCATCCTCACCAATTACCACGCCTATTACCATTGCAACATCCACATCTGCTGGATCAACTCTTACATCATTAGAAGAGAGCTCACCACGGCATTTCCAGCATCCTTCTCCGCGAAGTCAACAGCAGTTAATGGGTGTGTCTCAAGTAACAAAGGTAAGTTGAAAGACTAACCAAAACTACTAGATTTTTAGCATTAAAAATTCCTAAAAGTCAAGTGTCCATATTCTTTTTTTTCTATTTGTATTCCGGTAGTTCACTTAACTTTTGGGGGCCCATTTGTAAAGCACTTTCAGGTGAAGAAGGTATCTGCAGTGAAGATTGTAAGTAAACTTCCTGTGCATGTTTATCTTGTAGCCTGTTGCACCAGAACCAATTCCTCTGCGTCAGATGGATACAAGAGAGACCTCTACTCCTAATACTTCATCTCTCTCTACTGATCAACAAAAATCTTCTCCTGCACTTCAGCCAGCACATATTCCATCTCCATCCTTAAGTGCAACAAACCACAACCAAACAGGTTCCCCATCATTAGTGAGAGCAACACTTCCTTCAACCATGCAGAAGGATCTTAATCTGGAATCTCGAGCTTATCAGGTATAGATACCTTGCAATATTATTTTTGAACTTTCCTTTTTTGTGTGTTTGATTCCCTAATGCCATGGCCCATTTTTTTTTTCAGAAGCATGTTACACAGCCAATAGTGTCCTCAACAAAAGATAAGCTAAACACCAATTCCCTGAACAGTACTTCTGTAGTACCTACGAGTGTGCAGAGAAATGAATTGTCATCTGTGGAGCCTCTTCATCCACCTCCTGGGGTGTCAATGCCACACCACATGAACCAGGCTTCCAGTGTTTCATCATCTGGATTTACAGCTGTTCCTATGTCAGGCACAGGGAAACCAGTATCGCATAATAGTACGTTGCTTAACACTGGCTTATGTTTTGTTTATCAACATCTGCAACACTACTATGATTTTCTTTTTGTCAGAAAATGAAGTCCAGAACAAAATCATTTGTTTCTTAAATGCGGGGTTGACAACTGTTTGCACGATTTGAGTTTTCTTAACCCGTCTTAGGCCTCATTAACATAATAACGTTTTCTAAAATCCATTAGAGAGGAGATAAAATGATGGACATTTGCTTTGGTAACTGTTTTTGCACACGCTTTCAGTGTTCTCACCAGGCCACACCCTTGCGGGATTCCTGCAAGAAAAATAGAAATGGCACCTTAAAAGCCATGCAAATGGACCCTCTTGGACCCACAAGGATGCTACGAGCAAAACAGACTAGCAGTCTTTTAAGGGTTCCAGCAAATACTCCAGCTCTTTGCTTCTTCAACTGAATCAAAACAGTTTATCGAAGTGTTCAATTTTATTGACTTTTGCCTTCGTTAGTCACACATGCGTTTGCGCAGCTTTGACATCTTGGCCGCCATATTGGATCAGGCAAGTACTTGATGTAACAGATAATTTACAGTGCAGGCTCATGTTATTTGTCATGGCACAGAGAAAATTAGATTCTCTCTTTTACCCGAAAGCACCAAGGAATTAAGAAAGTGTAGAAGATCATCGAAATGCTCGCTGGTGAAGAGGACATTGAAGAGGACAACGTAACAAGCAAGATCTAAAAGCTATTTCATTGAAGTATATCAGTGTTTTTCAGAGTGAATGGCAAATACACATGGCTATGATGCCGACATAAACATCACGACCTGTAAGATTTGTCTTGAGGCAAACAAATCAAATGCATTTACAATATTGTCAAAGGGCCACCCTTGCAAAAGTTCCAATTTGAATGTGCCTTGATGAAATGGACAGAGAAATCATGAAGGATGTTATCCACTCTCGTCAGGGAGCGCAAGTAACTTTGTCCCTCTTAAGGAAGCTCAAAATAGTTTCTCCCTTTTTCAAACAAATAAACATAAATTATTGTGTCCTTAGATACAGTTAGGGTAATCATATCAAGACAAAATTTGGCCAGGGTATTAAGTGCCCATTGTAGATTTCACAGATTAAATATTTCTCCAAAATAACGTTGCCAAGATAAATGGTCTTTTTTGAAGAAACTGGACGGTAAAATCTTCCCATTCAGCGTTATCAGGTAATGTAGGCCAATTTTTCGGAAAAATCAGTTTTTTTGAAATGTTTCTAATTTTTTCTTTCACGTACAGAATGTTTTTAAATTTGAAATACAAACGTTTTAGATTAATCTAAGCTAACATGCAAAAAATGAAAAAAATTCACTGTCCGGAAGCTGAGATATAAACAAGTAAAGTTGCCAAATCAGGAAAATGAAGGGGTTACAAGATCAGCTTTAAAGCATGCGTCACCCACTCATTTGAGTCCGCGTGTGAGTGGAGCTACAGGCCAACACAAACGGATTTAAGTGACCGTTAAACCGTAGGTGAATATGAGATGTCTATTTATATTCCATATATATAGGAATTAGGAGAAAGGTAAGTGAAATTAGTGGCATTTGTGTATTTCTGGTGATCCATTTGAATCATGAGCTGACGCAAGCAGCTTTTGAATTGCATGTGTGGCTTACGTGCGCGCACTCAGCTGAAAACCCTTTCGAGTCTCCTTAAGCTCCTGCAGGGCCCCTATTGTTGAGGAAGGGGGTCCTGGGACTCCCTACTTAAGACAAAATCTTGGTGAGAACACTGCCCTTTGCTTTTATCCTTACTTAGTCTGATTTCATTTAAGTTTAACAGTGGCATTTTTTTGTGTTGCAGCCAAACCTTCCTTGCCTCCAGGAGTTCTACCACTGAACACTCTGTATGGCATGCAACAAGCCGGCCTCATTCATGCTTATGTAAGTGCTGAAGGCTGTTTATAATTAGTTTGATATCTTTCTCAAGATTGGAATAGCTTTTAAGAAGTTACATATGTCCTGTCTTGGTTTTGTTCACAGCCTATGCCATATAGCTATGATGATCTTCAGAGACTGCCAATGGTATTGTCAAGCATTTTATATCTTTATATCTTCTGCTTAGATGAGGGCATTTTTATTCTGTTTGTGTGGAGGTAAAACCAAATAATCTTTTACCTACTCTAACTTTTGTTTCCCTCAAGTCTCCTTACTATGATATGCCTGCTTTCCAAGCAGCTGGAAGGGATGGCCTCTCTTCAACATTTCATGGTAAGTACATGGTCGTGACCCTCATAATTATTACAAAATCATTGTGATAGTGAAGTATGAATTCTCTTGATTTTTGTGGAGACTGGTTTGAGCTTCCATTTCATATTTACTAAGGCTTGAATCTGTTTAGTGAAAGAAACATCTCTTGGGTGTTAACTTATAAACAGGAGAACAAAAGTTTGGACGGACAGATGCTTCTTCACCAGTGCCAGCCTCATTGAACCAGACTGTGACTCTTCCCCAAGCTCATATCCAGCAACAGGCATTTATCAATGCCACAACAATGCCACCATATTATGGTGGACTGGCATTTTACCCAGGAGCTGGCATGATGCCTGGAGGATTTCCAGCTTATACAACGCCTATGTATCAGGTACACTTTTACAAATTTTGATATTTTTTCCTCCTTTCAGGTGGATTGTTAATGCTTAAGGGCCCACTGACGTATTTTTGGGGGTGCGTTGCTAAGGATGTAATGGTCAAGTAATTTGAGAGATTTGGCATTATTTTGGTCAGTTTCCAACTTCTGTAAACCAATGACCCTAAATATGACGTCATCATGCCACGCCCATGGTCACGTGACCAATAAAAGAAAACTCTAAATTTGTCTACGTGCTATGCAATTTGGGTATTTAATCAGTAGTTTGATGATTTGTATTCGTTTTTGCATCCAGCCAAGCATGGTAAACGACACTGAAATACCTATAACATTTTCAAACGAGATGCTTCCATTAAGCATACACTGGGCTGCCTGTGGTACGTGTTACAGAAAATCAGAAGGCACTGAATTGTGTGGTATTGAACTACAGCATTCCAGTCTCTGAAGAATAACAAATAAAAGAGAAGTGAGAAACATTGGCTTCTGGGCTTACATGTTGATAATTTTCAAGTTCCCTCACAACTTCTTTTCACCACAAGTTTAAGCGTGCCTGCCCTCTGAGCATCTCACAGCTTTGTAATACTAAAGTTCACTGAAGTTTATCCCTCTCCGGCGGGGTTAGTATCGGGATGGGAGACCAAAACAATATACCCCTCACAAAACAGAAGCATCGGACCGAAAATACTATTAACGCTAACAAATGCAAACTCAGCAAGGTACAGATTTTGTTAGTTTGCTTTATGCAAAACAAATATTGATGCAAAAGTAAATAACTATTGATACACAGTTTTCAGAAAGAGCAGAAGGAAGTTTCCAGGACGGTCGATCGAGAATAAAATATTTACGACATAAAACCAACATTAATTTTGAACCGTGAATATAAATTTAAAAAAAGTTACGATGAGCGACAAACATTTTGGGAGATTTTTGCTATGTTCAAATAAATCGCAAAATCGAAAGTGACATGGCCGGAATTCAGCGGGCGCCGTGATTAAGTTACCACGGCATGTTTACTCGCCAAACAGTGAGGCATCTCTGTCAAATGATGGCAAGATACCAGGTTTTTGTAAGTTTCTTTATCTGTCAAGTGTTATAAATGAGCGAAGTCAAAACAAAGATCACAATCGCCCAACTCTTTGAGGTTGACTATTTGTTTTATGCAAAGTCAAAATTTACTCTCCAAGACGCGTACGGCGTTATTTATCACCAGGTAATTCCATCATTTTGGAAATAGCAGCTACTTTATTTTTCATTGGCGTCAAAATTTTTCACTGATTTGGGGCTCATTTTGTTGAAACTCAAGCATGCTTCCAACAGGCCTGTGAACCCTTCCTGCTTACAGAGCAATACTAAAAAACTTCTCCCATATCACATTTCAACCTTAAGCTCGAAAATTCAATACACAACATGATAACAACATGATATTATAATTCACAAAGGCAGAAAATACCACAGAATCCTTTTCCAGCGAAAAATTTATTGAAACAAACAACATATTTGCTCTTAGAGGCGAAAACCTCTTCCTATTTCATTGCGTGCGTGAAGACAAGAAACTCAATCGTGTCAAATTACCATGTACTTCAGGTTTCCTGAAGAACCTTTTCCTTGAGAAGAAAATGCTTTACTGTTGCCATAAAAACTATCCAGTTAAGCTCGCATATCATAAAACATGATGAATTCATAAAGGCCACCTTTTTCAGTGAACAATTTTTTGAAGCAAACAACATACGATATTTGTTATTAGAGGCAAAAACCCCTTCTATTTCATTACGTGCGTGAAGAGAAGAAACTCAATCATGTCAAGTATGTGCAATATTGCAACAAACTAAATTTCAGGATCAAACCGTTTCCATAAAGAACCTTTTCATTGCATAATGAAGTACAAAATAGACGACAAGCTTTCTTTCAAATAATTCTTGGCTGTCACATTTCCAATTATGTTTTTACTGAAGAATGTGCGGAGTTGATCACAGATCCACGTAAGGTGTTCGATTCGTTCTCTGTCTTTGTTGAACCCATAGGTTACCAGAGAATTTTCCATTTCGTTTCAGTGTTCTACATAACAGCACTCTTGGTAAAATATTTGAAATACAGCTCACTTTGATTTCGGCTCGACGGGCGATAGATTGCTGTCGAAGTCCATTACTCGTCGCTTTTAAGATTCCAGGTGTTTGTTTGTTTTCCAACTGACTTTCCATTATTGAGCTCCATAAGGGCATATTTTAAGGATCCACTAAAACGCCATTCGCGTTACATGACTTTCGATGCCATTGCAGGCTAAGTTAATGATTCTACTGTGTCCACCATAGAAATATACGCATTTCCACTACCCTCTCGATCCTAAGAAAATACGCACAGAAGGCTCTATGCACAAAGACACCACTTACCAGGAGAGTGACAGGCAAGGCTTTTACCGACATGGAAAAACAAAAAAAATTAAAACAAACAAATCCCACCCACTTTCCGACTGGGATTGCCATTCTGGCAACCCAGTAAAAAGATGATTGAAAAAATCAATGCTTAGCTATATTCTGTATTTGGGTGTGAAATGTGCCATATATAAAAAAATTAAAGACCGCCGGAAATTTAGCTTTTTCTCAAACCGGAAGTCAGTTCATTTACGCATGCGCAGTTGATCTGAGAACGAGCGCGTGGAAGGGAGAGGAAAAACCTCCGATGGAAACAACAGTTTGTGCGGTGATTTTTTCTTGTGAGTGGGTTTTCTGGTCAGCTCATGATATGATGACGTCAGTCACCGGAAGTAACATTTCACTTCCTTGGCAACGCGCGAAAATCTGTCTGTGGGCCTTTAAGGCTGACACATTTTGTTTCAGACTGCTTTCTAGCTGCTTAGGCAGATTACCTCTACAAACAGAGGCTGAATATGGCTGTTCATTGTGTAAATCATAATCCAGTGGATAAAAAACTAAACAAGCTTTTCATAGCTTTTCTTAATTGGATAATTATTTACGTGCATGCCTTGAAGGGCAATACTTGCTAATTTTAATAGTTGCGAATTTTGAGTCTCGCAGCCACTTATCTCCGCTCACTTTAAAAAAGGCGAGGAAAGGTAAGTGGGAGCTTGTCCATTCATAAAAGATGGACATTGGGGAGTTTGAAAAGCAGCTGACGACTTCCATATAATATTATACCGTAGTTATTCGGTTATAAGGCGCACTCGGTTGTAAGACGCACCCCAAACTTAGCAATTTAATGAAGCTAAGTTCTCAAACTGAAAATTGCGCGAAAATACTCGGTTATAAGACGCACCAAAAAATTGAGAGTTATCAAAAGGATGTGATGAATCTGAGAACAATTATCCTTACACAATTGGCATGTGAACTCTTTTTGTTGACGTAAACAAAAGAGAAGAAGGCACGCATTTTAATGATATACGTAAAAACAAAAGCTAAAAGTTCACGCTTGAAATGATAAACACAACGCATACACGTTTATTTGAACCTTCCGACTTAATAAATAGTCAGAGTTCAGACTTAAGACTTCAAGCGAAAGGGAATGCCGAAAAACTCCCATTGAAAGTCATATTCAAAGATGTTTGACAGCTGAATTACCTCCACACTGTTTGTTCTGAGAAGAAACTTTTCATGTGAACGACAAACATGATTCTCGGAATTCGAAACAAGGTTCGAACGATTGTATTGTTATCATGGGTATCATGTTACTGAGCACGTACTGTTAAGCACGTATGCAAATTTCCGTTTGTTTGCTTTTCACTTGAAGTCGTTTAGTGTTCTAAAGGTCTCTAAAAGCACTATTCTTTTTAAATAGACAACTAGTGTCCTTTTCGTGTGTCGTTTAAACTGCAAGTTCTTCTCAAATTGTGATCTTAAGATTTTGTTGTGCGAAAGTACTTGGCTATAAGACGCACCCCAATTTTAGCACTAACTTGCCACCCAAAGACAGATTTTTCTTGAAAAAACCGTGCAGCTTATAACCGAATAACTACAGTAAGCTTTGTCTTATCTGGGTTCAAGAGGAGGACATTCTCAAAACACCATTACAAATATTTCTCAAGAGATAAAAAGATTGTTGAAGATTGCATTTAGCCCAGTCTTGAATTGAGAAGGAAATGTGAAGTTTAATATCATCATACGTGTACCGGCATACTGAATAGGAGAGGCCCCAGGATACTCCCTTGTGGTATGCTGCTGTCGACAGATAGTGGCTCTGACAATTCCTTGTTTGTACGAACAATTTGATGTCTTTAAGATAAATAACGCTAGAACCAAGTGACGCCAAAAGATGAAATGCTGACGTCTTGCAGTTTCTGCAGTAAAATATCATGTTTTATACTGCCGAAGTCCTTACTCGTACCCAATAATACAACAGCGGTTACTTTCTTTTATCTATTCCTCCCAAGATGGCTTCAGTTGTGTGTATTAGTGATGTCTCTGTTGAGTGGAATTTATTTCCACTTTGTGTTGCAGACAGCTTTTCATTTGACAGCAAGTGAGGCTTTAATTGATTTAAAGCAATCCTCCTGCATATCTTTGACATAATGGACAGGAGAGAGATTGGTCTGTAATTGTTAGGCTCCTCGAAATCTCTCTTTTAAAATTGGTGAAATCTAAGCCATCTTCCAAGCACATGGAAAGATTCTGGTAGTGTTTATTATTGACGTTAAGGTCGGCAGTACAGCTGGGAGGCAATCTTTGATCATGGTGGCAGGAATTTTGTCAATCCCGGGATATTTGTTTAGTGGCATTGACCGGACAACACTTGCGACTTCGGAACATTCTGCAGACTTAAAATTGAATTGATTAACCTTGGGGTGTTCCTAGGGACAAAGACCAGCTTTGAATGGTTATAACTACATTGACTGGCAAGCAAATTAATTTTGTTAACAGTCTCTTATCCAAGCAAGGTGAAAAAACAATTAAACTCGTCTGCTGCGACTCTATCATCTCTGCTGTAGGATCTCTTGCTGACAGATTTCTTGGGAATACATGATCGGATAGTTTTTCACAAACAACTTGAATTATTGGGATTGCTCTTGATTTGATCCACTACATATTCTTGTTCTGCCAGCCTAATTTCTCGCTTAACTTTACGCTTAAGATTCTCCCCAAAAGAGCAAAGAGCCCTTTAATGAAAAGGAAAAAAGTAATATATTTTTAGTAGCTTTTTTACTTACAGCAAGTGAACCAAGATTTGCAGATTTATGTTTTCCATTCTTATCTCCTGTTTCACATATTCATTTCTAGAGATTACATGGTGGTTTTAATGGTTAATATTGATGGTATGATGTGCTTTGTCAGTGCTCATTTTTACCATTGCGTTTTAAAATTAGTAGAAAGAGTTTTTAATAATTATTATTATAGTAACATGTTTTGATTGGACCTTTATTTGCAAAATAAACTGGCCATGAGAGATACAGCTGTAGCCTTGCTGTTTTGAACTTCAAATGACTTGTTAACATTTCTCTCCCTCAGATGCCCGCTAAAACACATGGAAATCCCTCACAATATCAATCTGCCTATACCTCTGGTCAGCATGGCTCTCACAATTTTGCCTCTGGTAGGTTTATGTGTGTTATGTTTGCTGACTTTGATCACAATGAATAAGGATGGGAAAAGAAAGGAAAGTACCTTGTTGCAGTGATGCTCAAGATACGTAAAAAGTTTTAGAGCAGTTTCCAAATGACTGTCGAAAGTAATTTTGATTGCTTTTTCTCATTGGAACAACAAAATGATGAGTAATTACTCTACCACTCAGAAGCAATCAAGGTATTGGTATTGGTTGAACGAACCAATCAAAATGACGAGTAAAACCGTGATTATTATTGGTTTTGCATCACATCTACCTCACGCTTTACAGCACTTAATTCTGCTTAAACAAAAAGCATGCCATTTCTTTAATATTTTGCTCTAAAAATAGGTTTTGAGCATGTTTATCATTGGCTGTGATCAATATGTCGTTTTTTTCACACCAAAAATGCCGAGCGTTGTTTTTGCCTTACATTGGGGAATCAAAACCAGTCAACATCACATCGCTAGGCCGTAAAAAAGGCAGGTCTTATAGCATTAAATTAGACATTTTCCTTGACAATCTGTAAAATGTCAGCTTCTCTGAAAATATTGTTGTGGAAAAAAAATGAAGAGATAAGATTATCCCTCCATTTTTTTGTGCAATGAAGACCAAACCACAACAACAGGACTGCACTTTTGGTTAAAAGAAGGAGAAATCAGCAACCAAAGCATTGCACGTTAAATGGACGGTAAAAATACACATCTCCAAAAAACTTAAATTTCAAAATACGAAAGAAACGGGTTGCATGGATGTCTGGAACGAAAGTTTCTGGTTAAAAAATGTTTTTCAACCTATAATCGCAAAAAACAAATTGTGATTCTGAGGCAGTTCTTTATTGTGTACTTACATTTCAAAAATTCTGCTCCTTGAACAAATAAAGTAGCTAGCCATAACATTTTCCTCTGGATCTGTTTATTTCATTACTCTTTTCAAAGACATACAGCTGTAAAAACAGAGGAATTAAATTCTCAACTTTTTTCCACTGTGAGACGGAATTGCATTTGAACATTCCCAGCTCTACTGGCGTGATGAACATGATATGAGGATACATTAACCTTTTTGATTGGCTGGTTATTCACTTGGTGTCAGAACATGATAGAACATTTTCTATAATTGGCCAGTAATTACAAAGTAGTTGCCTGATTGGTTTTACTTTTACTCTTCATTTGCTAGTTATTACTTCATGAATTCCGTCTGTTTGTGGTTGGCTGAAAGTGATAATCGCTTGTGCTTGGCTCTGTAATTGCTTTCAAATTGGTTTTGGTTTTTCGACAGTCGGTAATAATTGAAAACTGCTTTAATCAAACCTGAGATTTTTGTGCAGATCACTGTCTGACTTGCATGTTCCTCTAGTTCCTCTGAAGGGCTGTGTTGAGATGTGGGAAAATTCTTACAGACTTGAAAAAAAACTTGGGGTGCGTTCCTTTGGGATGATCAGAAAAAGGATCACTGATCCAAGATCACTTGGATCAAAGTGCATGAAAGAAACGGAAGAATCCTTTCCCAGAGTAGATTCATCGGTTCCTTTGATGCATCGTGATCCAAGTCATCTTGGATCCGTGATCCTTTTTTGGATCATCCCAAAGGAATTCACCCATAAACACATAAACAGAATCTAATGACCTTGAAGCATTTAACACTGGCTCAGAGCTGGGGTTTTTAGAGTTTCCTTATTTGGATGTAATGTAGCGCATCCATTTTCCTGCATGTGCAGCTTGGATCTTGATCTTATTTTTGTCCATATTTGGGCATAAAATTGGTGTCCTAAAATCCCCAGCCTTGTTCCAAGGAGAATAGTTGCAAGATACACGCTTCAAGGTTATGTGCTTCTGATATAAACCATTAGAAGCCAGTCACCGGCTCTATACCGCCATCTATGTCGTCAGAAATTTCCCTCTCACTGCCGGTTACTTTGCCTTGGTTTTCACTCAAACCCTGGTTAAGGTTGGGTTACTCCAAACCTTCGCGGGCTACTTTTGCCGAAATTTTTTTTCCCAATCAAATTAAAGTTAATAATTTAAACTGTAATTTTCCAAAAAATTGAATGCAAATCTTAAAATGCGGGCGAGTTATTGAGAAAACTAGATTTTAGAAAGTTAATAAATTAGGTGTTATACATGTAATCTTGTAAGGCGTGAGCTCCCCTTTGTATTGATATATAGTTTGTGGCAGTTTCCTTTAAAACAGCGCTTGTACGATTTTTTTCTGGAGAGCACCTGCAAAGGTTTGGAGTAACCTTAAAGACAAGAGGGACTGCTTTTTACGTTGATTAGCCCAGGTTTCTTCTTCAAAAGTTATTGAAATAAAAGTTATTTATGCAGGGGCATAAACACTTGACCCGTTGACACCTGAACTGCCCTGAGTAAAATGATCTGGCGTTAGACAGAGTGAAATAATTCAATTAAGTCCCACTCCTAGGAGTCAATGGGTTAATGAACAAATCAGTGTTAGAGCTGTTTTCAATTGAGTGTTGAAAGTGATTAGCAAATTGCTTTGGCTTATGATTACTGCACTCAGTGATGGTTCAAAGTTCTCACACCACTTTTTCAACCAATCAGAAGTGAAACCAAACCCAATTGTGGCTCACGCTTGCACATTTTCCAGTGCTTTGTGTTGGCTATGTGTAATTACTTCGAGTTTTGAATGGTTTACTGGATTCTCTCTGTCCTTTTTGATTGGCCAGAGTAATTACTTTGGTTTTGGTTTTACGACACTCTATTGAAAACTCGCTCTGTACAAGTAATATACATGTATGTATGCATACCAGTTAATGGCCCCTTGAGAAGTGGGAACTCTCTGGAGGAGCAATCAATGCTGTAGACGATCTTGTTATCAGTAGTACATTTGACTGAAAGAGTCACTCTGGTGCATCTTCTATCTTTGCAGGCTATGATGACCTGGGCCAGACTCATGATTTTGGAAAGTCTGGTTATCATTCATCTGTATCTCCATCACAGAGTAAATCTACTCCAGGTATATTATTTTCTTTGACACAGAAGATTATTGTATGCCTTTTCAACTTGCTGTTTACAGCTACCCACTGATGTTGCCCCAGCAACTCTGGAAACTCTTTCCTATGATCTCACCTGTAGGGATGCAAGTGCCCTTCCAGTGCGATTAATTAAAAAGTGCTTTGTTTTTATTATCAGGAGCAACTGTTAGCAGTGCCTCAGATCTCTCAGGAACTTCTTATAAACCACAAGTTGGAAAGGTATGGTAAACCCCATAGGCATGGACTTGCTATAGTTTGCAGAGGGATAGAGGAACTGGGCAAAAATCTTAGCTTGTTGCAGATTTAGGTTTGGTTTCATTTGTGACACAAGTATAAGCTTTAGCAACATATGCAAAGTAAGTATCCTCTTTTAGGACCATGTAAATTCATGAAGTCCAGTGTGACAGAGTCAATGCCTAGATGTAGATGGCAGACTATCTGAATACCCTATGCTGAGTCATGTCAGTATAGTTTTCATCAACTGCATCTTCCATCGTGGATAACATGCACAGAAATCTTATCCAAATTTCCTGTCTTACACATTGTATATTCACAATCCTTATCATATGGGACTGAGTACATGAAAGGAAAATCCAGGGTATCTGGGACAGAACTGATCAGAAAGACAGTGACTCAGCACTTGTCTGTGTGTTTTCTGTTCAATAACTTAGCATTTAATAATGAAATCTGGAACTTCTGGCCCAAAATGTGGTTACTTATAATTTGCAGTTACAATGCTTGAAACAATAACCTGTTTTTATTTAAATTTGATATTTTGCTTTTGTTTCTAGTTTAATGACAACAAGTCTTTTATGAGTGGAACACCTCCACCCCCAGCACTTAATCTTTCCATGACAGGACAGCATGGCCCTCTGGGCAGCTATGCCCCTACAGGACACCCATTCATGTCAATGATGACTCCTGTACAACAGCACCACCCCCCATCCCACTACCACCATCACCACATTGCCCACCATTTGGAAACTGGACAGCCAGTCACATCCCAGAGAGGATCTCAAATGCAAGGACCC
>OX421448.1:63600799-63603299 GCA_949126865.1 Montipora capitata
TTGTTATAAAACATTTTGTTGGGTCAACAATGTTAGAACGTGTAGCATGCATGTTTGATGATGTTTGTTCAACATTTCTTGTTGGACTAACGTTTTGATTTCAATCAAACATAACAAAGGTTGTCCAGCTTGTAGCCACCCTTTCAACAATGTTGTATTGCAAAGACCAATCAGAGTTGAGGGCCCAGTCTCCAATCCGAGAACCATGAGCAATCCAAAATGGCCGAGGTGGAAATTGTGACTTACGTGACGTGTTTCCAACAATGTTATATGCGTATCCAGCATTATTGGAAGTGTTCTTTTAGCAATGTTGGGACATGTTCTTTTAATAGTGGTGGTGTTACAATGTGTAGTAGCCAGGGCTTATGCACCAGTCAATGTAAATCCCCGCCTCCCCCAGGCCGGGGATTAGCAGGGCATAGCGAAGTCATAGGGAAGGCTTTTTCTTTTATTGAACACCCCCGAGGTGCGACGTAAATACCTGTGTTAGCGGTTCCCGCCCCTGAGAGCGGGGCGTTGAACGATGTGGGAGACTGGAAACTAACTTGGAGACTGGAAGTTTCCAAAATGGCGGGGAGCATCAGCCTAATGACCTCTAGGTAATTTGTAATTCAAATGACCCATCCCGATTCGGAAACACTCAGAACTAGAAATTAAAAACACAGTGTTTCCTCTTAGAAGAGTTTTATCAGCAAATCAGTCCTATATTTTGCAATGTTTGCCCTTAAATACAACAGAACGTGGAATTGTGGAAAAAAATTTTTAATGAGTGTGGCATTAACGTTTGTTGTGTTCACGAGTTCATGACCTGTGTATTTTAAAAGAAGAAATAAATTCTACTGCCAATGTCAGTACATAAAAGTCCTGTGTGAATTTTCTGTGGGCATTAAAATTTAAAGTGTGTTTAAAGGGTGCTTTGCCCATCAAGAGCGGGGGATTTTCCATGCAATGATGCCCTGCTTGGGGAGGTTTGAAGTCCACTTTGCCAGCTGCCCAAATCCATGTCCCCGTTAATCCCCGGCCTGGGGGAGGCGGTGATTTACATGGACTGGTGCATTAATGACAATAAGTCACGTCATTGACATCTTCCCTATTCACTAATGATTTTTTGGATGGTGGATAAGACAACGATGGGTTTTATGCTAATAAGGCAAAAAAAGTAAACAAAGACCCCTATTCATAAAAAATATTAAGTATTAGTTGAAGATTTTGCTTTCGAATTGAGAAATTGACGATGTTTAAATTTACGAGTGTCCCATGTCTGGCAGCAAGACAGGATTTAAAAGAAAAGTAAATTAAGTGATCAAGTGAAGCTATGATCCTCGCAGTTATGAGTTCATATCCGCAGCTCATATATGATCCATTTCATATATCACTTCATCGTTTAAAGTAAATTAATTAAAATTATTTTTCAACGAAACATAAATACTTACTCTGATTTGATTGAAGGGCACGTCGCAACATGACGAAATGAAAAGACAGAAAAAAAAAAGTGAGAAAGAATACCAAAAGGCAAGTTTATATACAAAGCACCGCAACCTACTCACGTTTAACTTTGACTTTCATGTTTGTTCGAAATGGCCGCGCTTTGTCAGTTCCAGTTCCCTTACCAGCGCGGTGATGCCGCCTGGTCAAAAATGTTCAAGTTGCGAGGGGTTCATGTCATTTCCCTTAGACTATTCGAGTTCAATTTTTTTGCACTTTGTATTAGGTTAATTCCACTTCAAAGAAGAAGATCGTATAGAAGTTTGCATTTCAGAAAACCTCTGGTAAAGGAACATCATACATTATCCGACTCCTAAGATATATAAACACTAAATGTACTCTGGTTAAACTCCCATTATTGTAGATATATCAAGGTGAAATTCTATCGTCGAGGAAATATTGCGTTGTCAGGTACTGCATCTTAATTGACAATTTGTTGTAGGCCACTTTCAGATTGTCAGTAACTTATCCTACTTTGCTTCGTCGTTTGTTTCCTTTACCAGCACGTTGGATGATGTGTCATACAACAATATTGCAGACGAAACCCTTGATGCTATTTCAGAGTTGTTTGAAGACCTTGGAGAAATCCCGTCAACCCCCAAAGACTACGACGTTCAATTGAGTGTTGGTTTGAGTGATTAAACTTCACTATTTATTTTCCACAGTTACGATGTTTTAATACGTTCAGTTCAGCAATATCTCCGTTTCTAATCTACACCGCTTTCTTTAATCTGTAGAGTGGAGTTCTTACAGTTAACTTGGGAGGTAATGCTTTATATTTTGTACAGTAAAACGCAGTTTCATAGCCTTATAAAAGCCAGAGTTTTTTGGTTGTTTTTTCTTGATTAGTAATCTTTTTTTTTAAAGCTGGACGGGGTACTTATGTAATCAACAAGCAAAGTCCCAACAAGCAAATATGGTTGTCATCTCCCAGAAGGTAAACATGGATACATTGCAAACTATATAAAACAGATGTCTATGCACGGCACAGGACTGTTCTTAAGAATGAGCAACT
>OX421448.1:63610799-63615799 GCA_949126865.1 Montipora capitata
GATAGTAGATATAGCAATTCCTGGAGACACGCAGGTGAAGCAGAAAGAGTTGGGAAAAATGGAGAAATACCAGTTGCTAAAGGACAAAATCAAGAGACTAATATGGAATACATTAATGAGAAAAGTCTGTGTGGTCCCAGTTTGGACAAACTGGAAATGAAAATGAGACTGGAAGTTATTCAGAAATCAGCATTGTTGGGTATGGCATGTATCCTGAGGAAATTTCTGTCTTTATAAGACGTGGGAGTTGGCCCTAGTTGTTGTCACTTGCTTCCAAGCGAGACATCCAAGATTCTTACGTCAAATCTGTGGTTTCAATATTGGACATAATTATAATAATAATGTATTTATTGTTAGACTTGGAGTAAACAGATTTTCATAGAAGGTTATTTGATTTGCCTTTCGTTAATGTTTTTATCATATCTCCACTTTGCTTTCGTTATAATAAATTTCATTTTCCATGTTAACTTTAAAGCATTTCTTCTAATAGGCTAGCTATCCCCCTTACATTTTTGAAGTCTTCCTGCACAGTGAAGTCGAAGATGCAAAGAGTAAAGCAACATTTGG
This sequence comes from Montipora capitata, assembly GCA_949126865.1. Lineage (NCBI taxonomy): Eukaryota > Metazoa > Cnidaria > Anthozoa > Scleractinia > Acroporidae > Montipora > Montipora capitata. The sequence goes on from OX421448.1 coordinate 63,611,367, forward strand.
AGAGGGTATGATCAAGTTTCAACTTGTTAAAAAGAACCCAGTTCAGTGGAATGTTCTTCAAGTTGCAGAATCATTAGATAAAGAATTTATGAAAAGGAAAAGAGATGAAGCAATCAGAAAAGCACATGAGAGAGCAGAGAAGGAACATGCCTGCAAAGCTGCAGAAAAAAGAGAACAAGAGAAAATAGCATTGAGGGAGCAAATGAAGGTAATAGAACAGTTTTTGTGTCACGTGACAGTGTTTGATGAGATTATTTTTCTTCCAAATTGGTCCACAGTTGTAAGAGGAAGGTACTCCACAAAATTATTTTTATTTGCATTTCAGTACTTATTTTCATTATATAATATTTACCTCCCTCCTCCCCCCTGCTTCCCAGCTGTTGCTTCCACATCAATGTTCCAAAGTTGTGGTCTTCACTTTTTTTGTTGCAACATTTCACTTTTTTTCTGGGAGGTGGACAGTATACTACAGGACTGTATTAGCTCAAGCCAATATAAACATCTGTGTAGTTTAATTCACATAGTAAATTACACAATGTGTCTGGGAGGGAGATAGGTGCACAACTGTTTTACTGGCAATGAGTGTTGGTGAATTATTGCGTTTGTGGAGAATGCATTGTAGTCGTGTCAGTTCTGCAGGATGTCCCTCGGGTATCGATCATGATGCCACACCATTTCAGCATTTGGATGCCTTCTTGTTCTAGCTGGCACAAATAACGTTGATCTCTTGTGATGATGTTACTGCTTGCCCAAGTAAAGTCAAGTCTTGTTGGATGGGGTTACTACCTGGATGGGTGACCGTCTGGCAAGAAAGGCTACTGATTTCTCTCAAAACTGGTAATTGCATTTTAACACACGTATTCCCTCTTAGATAGAACAAGAGGAAAGAGCTAAAATTGAGACTATAAAAGAAGAGGAATGTAAGAATGCTATGGAGGCAATTGAAAGGTGGAAAGAGATCCAAAGATTGCAATCAAGTCAAGAACATAAGTGTTCAAAAGTAGAAGAACACAGAATATCACACGTGGAGACCTCATCAAGAGACAAAGAAAGCAATTTCCCAGAGGGAAGAGCATATGACATGTTGGGGACAAGACAAAAGCTGGCTGTAAAACAGCTCTCCCCTGATAAGAAGCAAATGTCAAATGGTAAAAATCTTGAATTATTGCTCAAACCATTTTCCTCACATAGAGAGACTGTAAATCTTTATATCTCCAACCAAGCTGAAAAATCACCCTCAGAAGCTTGATTGATGAGTGTTTCTCTAACTCTTCATAAAAAGCATGAAGGATCTTTAAGGTCCGACATTTATAGTGGCAGAGACAATGAAGGGGACTGTATTTCTACTTCTGTGCTCTCTTCCAAGCAAGATATAATGTTTCTGAAGCATACAAAAGTCACATGTACCTCAGGCATTTAATGAGAGATTACTTCCACATAATTAATTTTGGAATTCAGCACAAAAAGAGGCCTGGTGGGGCCAGCACAGGACTGCTCTCCAAACGGTTGTTCAAAACTTTCATTATTCAAGCTCAACAATTTTGTACCCCCAATGTTTTTTCTTCTTTTTATTTTGAAAGCAACTCTCAATCTTCTTTGAGTATTGCCCAGTTGTTCAAACGATTGATAGCACTATCTGCCACATAAATCACTATCTTGTGGATAAGTCATAGCAAAACCAATGATGAATTGTGCTATCCAATGGATAGTGATTCACCCAGTGGAGAGCACTCTCTGGCCATCATTTCAACAACTGGGGCCTGGTGCTTCTATACAGGTGTTCCAGATTTACTAGTTGATGGATTTGTCTCTCGGCTTCTATTTTTGGACAACTAATAACACTGTTTACCTTGGTCTCCCCCGTTAACAGACAGAAATAAAGAGATGTTTGCAAAGTCAGTGCCAGGACCAAGATCTTCAGGCTGTATTTCAGTCTCTTTCACTCCAAGAAGTTTCAGAACTGCGGCTAGGGAATCTAAAGCCCCAGAGGAAGAGGAGGTATGCTTTAATTCCAGCCCAGATGTATCATCAAATTTTATTATCTCCCAATTAATCACATGGGTTATGTTATCAGAATTTTTTGGTTCATTAATATTTTTATGGCCACCAGTGGTTGAAAAAGATGGCCAGTGTTGGTCGCAAAACTGACAATACAAACAGTGATGCAGTTGATATGGAAGAAATGAATCCATTGTGGCTCAAAGACAAAGGAATGTAAGTCTGATTTATCCTTGCCAAGATCAGTAATTGATGACACTTACGATTTGTTTTTTGACCTTTGGCCTCACTTTTATTCAGTTCATGATCCTGTTATGGATTTTTTTCTTTTTTGTCAGGGGTTTTTATAAGACTGGCAACATTGTAGCTGCAATTAGTGCATTTACAGCAGCCATTGTCCTTGATGACTCCATTCCATCATATCCTTTAATATTTCTAGTCCTTTGTGGTCCTTTGTATGTAGTAATGTTGTTCTTGAAAGAATTCAAAGTAGAAATGTCAAGTTAGTTGTAGAGGGGCCCGCTAAAAGAGAAGACAAAATGGAAACTGCAGATTATATAGGGCTTTATCTGCAATATTCTAAAGTGCTGTACAAGAAACACAATTAAAATCTCGACATGTAAAATAGTAGATGTAAAATGATAAACATAGAACGTATTGCTTCCAAATGTCATTGTTTGCAAAGAAAAGTCTTAAAATGTTTCTTGAAAATGTTAATGTTTGGTTAGGGTTAGGGTTAAGACCATCAGGTAACTTCTTCCATAGCTTCGGCATCCAAATGTTGACTTCTTGGCCTTCTTAATTTGGAGAAAGATCTTGTCATCAGCTCTAGTTCCCTTGTTTTCACGGTTGTGTGCAAGAACACTCAGATGTCTAGGTGCAGGTTGAATTCAATTCGTCTTTGATAGGTAGCCAGTGTAGATCTCGAAGTATTGGACTTGTAAAGTTCAACACAGAACAAGAGTAACATGCTCTCAAACAACAGTCTTTTCACTCAGTCATTGCCATAAGAGACCAACACACCAGCTGCTTGTCTAAAAATGACATATATATTTTTTCCTCTTGTCTACCGTGGAAAACATACATTATTAACAAGCAGTTAGGTAAAGTTTTCCTGGATGCCAATAACTTTTCCTATGTTAAGTTTAAAAGTATGTTTAACAAACATAACTTGCAGCTCTTTTTATTGAAGCTGTTGTTTCTTTGACTGAACTCAGATTGTATTCCAACCGGGCAGCTTGCCATCTTCAGCTCAGACAGTACAAAGAATGTGTACAGGATTGTTCTAGTGTAAGACACCTTACACCTTGCGTCGATGTCTCCTAATTTGTTTGTTGTTTTCTTTTTTAACTGGTAATATTACAGATTTTTTCACAGTTCCCTTCAAACTATTGAAAACTGGCTGTAAAAACAAACTAAGAAAAGTGAAACACCTTTGTTTTTACCTTTTGGTTAGTAAATTATTGGATCTCTTGAAAACAATTTTAGTCCAGAAATTTGTTGAATTTTTAAATTTTTAAAATTGTTTTTAGGACTGCTTCTTCATTGCATGAAAAACTTTCCCTTGGTCCCAAAGCTTTTAGGAAAAGTGGCTTGTTTCCTTCACAAAGAATTGTTAGATTTGTTCCATAGTTTTTTGTTTTCTTGTCCATGGTGACCTTAAGGGAGCAAAGAAACTGTTTTTGAAACGTTTCCAATTTTTGAAATGGATTTTACACTTGCAGGCATTAGAACTTCTCATTCCTCCTGTTGAAGCTAACCGTGCATCAAGATGTAAAGCTCATGTCAGAAGGGGAACTGCGTACATGCAAATGACAGAATATGTGTCAGGTAATTTCTTAGGCTTTCTCCGAGTCGCCCTCTCGAAATTCTTCGCAGTCTTCGATTGAGAAAGGACAGAAAGAGAGACCGAACGAGCGACGAAGTCGCAAGAGAGCAACGGGTGTACTGACTGCCGAACCAGAAACGAAAAGCGAACGACTTTAGAAATTCTAGGAATAGCTACGCAAGTAGTCCAATTACTTTCACATTTAACATGGAGATCTCCCTTTCGCTAATGTGTATTTGAAGTCTCAGTACAGCATGTCACAATTCTCTATCTTAGAAACCTATGTTCTTCCTTTTCTTTAGCACTTGAGGACTATGAATCGGCAGTAAAACTTGATCCTAATAACCATGATTTACAAAAAGATGCGGAAAGGATAAGAAAAGTCATCCGAGGCTCGACGTAAAACTGCTGAAAAAAAAAGCACTGGCCCTTGACAAAAGGATCACTGTTTCAAGAGCAGAAGCTCATAAGGACTGGTGCAGAGACTCCTTGGACCACACTCGTCACACTCCCAAGAGAATTAAACAACAACAAGTCCGGCAACTCTTAAATAAGATGGCACTTAAGAAAACAACGCCGTGCAGAATTCCCCAATGGAGATAACGTA
>OX421448.1:63620799-63635799 GCA_949126865.1 Montipora capitata
ATTTGCATTTTACCTGATAATAATTGAGAAGATATTTTGTGATTAAAAATTTTCAACACTACAGTAGTAACACAGCAATGGATTTGTTGCAGCATTTGTTGGACCTTTTGTAAAAGAACTCTTCTTATTAAAATGCTTTTTGTTACAGATCAAACTTGGGCAGAGAAGTGAAGCAAAGGATGGTCAGTGCAAGTCTATTCTTCTCTTATCCTATAAGAAATGAAAGGATTAAACTCTTTTTTGGCCATTTTTTTGATGGAGAAATGACATAGGCCACTTTAAAAAATACCATTATGCTCTGTGTTTCCCCTCCAGGGCCCAATTGTTCAAATGATGGATAGTGCTATCCACTGGTTAAAATACTGTCCACTGGATTAGTCACAGTGAAACCAATAATATTGCACTATCCAATGGACAGTGATTTATCTGGTGGACAGTGCTATCCACCTTTTGAACAACTGGAGCCTGAATTTTGTATAGGCATTGTTTCCAGTTTCTCCGGGGACTTACAATGGCCCCAAGAGAAAATAGAAACAAGCTTATGCAAAATTTTGGAAAGCAAACAAAGAGTATTGTGGTATTTTTGAAAGATGTCCAACTATGTTGAAATGGGTGGTGTTATAAAAAAAATTAAACTGGTTCAAAAATTTTGAACTGGTTTAAACAAATTAAATGTGGGGAAAATTTTGACCCTAACCCTAACCCTAATCCTAATCCTTGGAATAAATCGCTATGTGCGAGGGACAAGCGCTATCAAAACCAATAACAACCTTTATTCACAGCAATGATATTGAGTTTTTCACACGATGGTGTTTATTCAGCAGATAATGCTATCTACCCTTCATAGTGCAGCTGGTGCCAGGCCAGATTGAGTTGAAACTGGAGTTGACCTTATCATTATTCAAACCTACCTTCTTTTCTGTTGTAAATTCCAACTTGGTTGTATTGGATCATCAAGATTATCATACATGGTTTTAGTAAGAGCTGGGTAGTTGGTAAATTAAACTACCCAATTGTAGATAGGTCTTACCCTAGTTTGCAATAGTCTCCTTGGGTTGGAGGGCCCGATATTTTGTTTCTGACATTTAATGTGTACTGGGATGTACATCAAATAATTAACTTTGTTTTAAGTTTGTCCAAAATAGTCAACTTCAGACAACTGTTTCATGCAGCAGAGTAAAGTTATATTTGGCCTTTAAAACAAGGAGAATTTAAAGTAATATTTACGAATTGACCTTATACAGGGAGGCTAAAATAAGGTAATGGTTCCTCAATCTTACACCCCACACCTAAAGTGCCCTTTTGATTAAAATGTCATTGAAACCTTGTTCATAGTCAAAGTTTAGGCCTGGTCACTTAGCAGACAGATGTAAAATGGCCTATTCTTAAAACAAGGCCAAAAAAAGAAAGAAAGCTATTGTACAACTTATGAAAATTAGACTGTTTCCCTTTTAGGCATCAATAGAACTGCTTTGCGTGAAATCAAACTGTTACAGGAACTGCGACATCCTAACATAATAGGGGTAGGTAAGAGCTTGGAAACTGCTAGTAATATCAAACATGTCAACTTTCCCGTTGCTCTTGGGAGGCTCCCGATTTCCGTCCTTTTCTCCCGGCTGCTAGTGCTTATTCAGATCAACATGAAGATCATAGAAAATTAATGTCATGATAAAAACCTCGCAACATAATTGCAGTAGAAATTTCTGCCATTATTGTTGTAATATATGCAATACCCTAACCCTAAACCCTAACCTAAACCCAATGGGTTGAGTAATGTGTTCAAGTCTTCTTTTTGTTTGTGCTATATGGGATCGGCTATTCATCGAGTTACGAGTTGACTTGAGTTTGAGTTGAGTTTGAGTTAAGTTTGAGTTAAGATTGAGTTACAGTTTTTGGTGTTTTTCCCAATTAAAAGTAGTAAATATTCAGTTCAAGTCCCTTCAAAAACTGTTTTCTCCACGTTGAATGATATATTTGCCAATTTTTTTTTTGCAAAATGGCATGGCTTTCCAATAATCAAAACAGTCTTATAATGATTACACCTTTCACGGCATCATTCTCATTGCTGCTGTTAATTAAGTCTATCGACATCAAAACGATGTCTTCTTAGAGGGAAACATGAGTTGTATTGTTAAGCCAGTTAAGGCCGGCCCAGCGGCTAAACAATGAACCGTATTTGTCGTCCAGCATGATGGTCGACCATCACAAGAACGCCGTAAACGAAAGAGGAAAACATCTGATGAAGTGAGCCTGCATTACACTTTTTGCTCATAACCGCTGAAATTCTAAAAATTAATGCATCAACACTATTGTCACGTTTGCTATTCACCGAAGTTTTATAATGTTGGCAGTTAAACGAGCTGAGCATTTCTTTATAACGCTTAAAAAGTGTGACAATGTTTGACCAAGTCACACATGGCGGAAACCATTTCACCACAAAGTTGAGAGAGACATGATGTTGAAAGAAATGCTTGATTGTTTTGCCTGGCCTTGATCATGATGGGATTATATTTTCTTTAAAGTGCTATTAAGTGGTAACTGTAACAGTAAGTTATGAAATTAAATGCATTGTAATCCCTACTTCGGTCTGCTGCCTAGCCATAATCCCAGCCAAAAAGATGGTGACACCAATCCATAATACAACCCCTTCCCCACCTTTCAATGTTGATTGTGCTATAACTTTAGGCATTCATGGAAAAAGTCAATAGTTTTTTTTTCTACAACTTCGAAAAGGGTGAAGGGATGAACTGATCTGTGGCATCAAGTGTCCCAGAAATTTATGACCGACATTGGGTGGGGTCTAAAACACAGGTCACTTTCAGTTTGATGGGTCACTCGTACTTGAAGGTCATTGTTTTACCTTTTGGAAAGTAACCCAAAACCCTCAATTTGGCCAACCTTAAACCTGAAGACCAAGTTTAGGCCTAGGGTTACCCAAATCAACTAAGGTTTTAAGTTACTATCTAAAAGGTAAAATAATGACCTGCAACAAGTTAGTGACCAGTGTTTTAGACCCGCTGCCTAGATTGTGTCATGGTGTCTGGTTATGGGAGAGTGTCGCGTGAGTTTACTTTGTGAGCAGAGTTTACTTTGTGACTAGAAAAGTCACGGGTGTGATTCATTTGATGTTTTTCGAAATCTGTACTGGCCCCTTTTTAAAATATGAGTTGTTACTAATCATTGAAAAGACTATGAAATGAAGTTTGTTTTGCTCACCTTCTGTTTTCTGTTTTCTACATGGTAAGACTTGGGATCTTTGCGCAGTCCAGGTTCTGGTTCTCACGCAATGGAATGTTGATAGTTAACTGCAGAGTCGTCGGAAAGCGTCAAAGTGGCAATCTTTAATTGTTAATTAAAAATTGTCTGTCCCTACTCAACCAGTCAAAAAAGAGGTCTAGAAACAAGTTTTGAAATCAGAGTAGTGAAACTGAAAGTATGCCTATGATCTGCACAGATCACGATTGACATTTCTTTGCATGATGAGTTTCTGTCTACACTTTTACCATCCTAAGACTTGTACCACTTTAAGTAATGTTGCATAAAGCAGTTTACCATGATTATTTCTCATTATTTATTTATTTACTTGTTAAGTTAGTTCTTCGAATCAATCAAGCATGCACAATGATAGGGTGGAAAATTCATGGATATGTAGAAATATACAAAAAGCAATCAAGAAAAAAAGTAGTTGTGAACACTCCAGCAAGGACTGATAGAAGTGATGGTCCTTATTTACAAAAAGCCAAGACCAGGGGCAGATCTAGGATAAAATAATGACTGGTTTCAAAAACAACAAAATAGTTTCTAGGGGGGTGCGGGGGTATGATCCCCCAGGAATTTTTTAGATTTTAACTCTCCAAAGTCCCCTTTCCCATGTTTCTGACTGACTTGTATAAAATGTTGGAAACGATATGGATCCACCCCTGAAGACGGATTCGCTTACCTTTCTTTCAACCACGGTGTCCAGTAAAATCAGGAAAACAAGGGAAGTCCCATCAAAACAAAGGTTGAGGATAACTCATCTCCAGGTTCTCTCGGTGTTCTAAGATGGGTTAAGGGTTAGGGTTAGGGTTAGCTAACCCTAAATTCCCGACCATGGGGCAATGCATACCTGTCAAAATCCCTACTCAGGGGAAGGCTCTCTGAGTCCCATAGGTCCCAAAGGAACAACCACGCTCTGGTGGCCCAGTTGGTTCCGCAGGAGGTGGTGAGTTTTACTCCAGCCGGACCCGCAAGACTCAGGGTCTTAAATAACTGAGGAGAAATTGCTGCCTTTGCGATAACATCCACAAATGGTTAGGCTTTCAAGTCTTCTCAATTAAGGACTATAAATCGCAGGTCCCATCTCACAACTTCAATGTTCATAAACTCTGTGGGATGTTAACTGGCTGGCTCGCACATTGTCCAAACTCTCACAAAAACAGTGTTTTATGGTCTTCCCAGTGACTTCTACTTAATTAATTTATTGCCAAAAAGGCAAAAACCGTAACTCAGTGTTAACTCAATCTTAACTCAAACTGGTAACTCGATGAATATAGTCTATCTCATGCTATATATCCCACTGCGGAAAGGCCTTCCTTTAATTCTGCTGTTGCTTTCTAAAGGAATAACTTACTAAATATTAGACTACATTCCATAGTGGTGGAGTACTTTTATTGTTATAATGAAAAAAATATTGAGTATAGTTATGTTTATTTTTTTATCTTTGGTGCCAATTAACTATGGGTGGAGGGTAAAGGGTTTTTCTTAGACTCTCTTTTGGCTCTGAGTGTTCATATTGCAAAGATTTTTTAGTTGTGTATTTTTGTACATATATGAAGTTCAGTACAAAATGCAGTCTCATCAAATATTTCTCCTCCAGCTTCTTGATGTGTTTGGTCACAAGTCTAACATCAGTCTTGTGTTTGATTTCATGGAGACAGATCTTGAGGTAAAATATGGATTTTGGTTAAGCATATTCAAATCTGTCTTTTCCTGATCATAGCTATAAAAGATAATTTTTAACTTTTTTCTTAATAGGTGGTGATAAAAGACACAAGTCTGGTATTAAGTCCTTCAAACATAAAAAGTTTTATGATTATGACACTACAAGGTCTGGAGTATCTCCATATGAATTGGATTCTTCACAGAGTAAGTCATGTCCCAGTCAGTCCAATGTAGTGACTAAAATCTCATTATTTTCTTAAGAAGTTAACAGAATTTCAGATTATTGCCTTTACACAGAATCCAACCTCCTACAATTAAATTTTCACAAACTGAAAATATCCAGGTGAACTTGTCTTAATTAAAATATTTAATATCCCTTGATCTTTATGGGCTGTACCTGTAATGTTTTGGGGCTATGTTCCTGTGTTTTGTTTTTTGTCTATTTTTCTATCAACTGTTCCTGTGATATATTGCAAGGCAGATCAAAACCCAAAATGCCACAATGGTTGAATTCCAAAAGTGTCTTCATGATAATAATTATAATAATCATTATTGTTTATATAATCACCTCAATAATGCACACATTTTGATTGGTTCTCACCTGGGATCTATTAGAGGACAGTTAAAGGGGTAGTATCAAAAGAATTATCCTTTTTATTTCGACCATAAAATTACTAAATCAATTTTCAGTGACTGTTTCATCCTTAAATTGCTTCTGGATCACCACAGTGTGATTAAAATGGATTAAATTTTAAAAGAAAACTGAGCCACACTCTGTTATTATGGAGTTCATCTAAGATGCAACAGGCGATTTTGAAAACGTTGGCCCGACGTTTTCATGTTGGCATTCGTTTTAATCTTGGCTATGCATAACTAAAAACACTTAAGAATGGTTTCTGTGAGCTAATTAAAAATAACCGTTTTGAAGAAACTTTGGCCATTAATTTTCATTTGCCATCGGTAAACAGGTCTCCTTTGCTTTCCAGATTTTTACTAACAATCCGTGACACTGCCCCTTTAAGTATGTGCAATAACTTTTTTTGCTTGTGATTCCTTTCTTTTTTTTTCCAACAGTTAAAGTGCCCCTGTGACCAAAAAAATCAATTCTTGTTTTTCTTCGGATTTCAAAACTATGTTAACTAAACACTAAGCAACCAAAGTTTTAAGACTTGATTTAAAAAAGACACCTGTTTATTTTAACTGGAATTTTCCTATTTAATGGTCTGCCATTACAAACTTTAAGTTCTTAAGAGAGCTGGATCAAGGAGAAAATGACGTCAAAGGCGCACTAGTTCAAGAATGCAATGCATGTGTACGCTGCAGAATTAATATGCCGCACAGGAGTTTTGGGCTTTCAGACTTTTAAACTCGCATTTTGCATATATAATAAGCTGCATTCACACGCTGAAATTTTAAGGTAGTAAGCCTTTGATGTCACTTTTCCCTGGATCCAACCCTATGAGGTCCAGTCGGTCAGTTTTGAACGTGAGTAATGGCAGACCGTGAAATCCAAAACTAACCCTAACCCTAACTCAAAGTAAACGGCCTTTGGATAAAAATCAAACCTCAAGATTTTGCCAGTTAGGGCTAGGGTTAACCGAAGCAAACACACTTTCAAAATCTGAAGAAAAAAAGGAATTGATTTTCTTAATCACAGGAGCATTTTAATCAGTTATTATTAACACTTGCTAGGATTTAAAGCCCAATAACTTGTTGATTGATGACAGAGGTGTGCTTAAGATTGGTGACTTTGGACTTGCTAGATCATTTGGAAGTCCAACCAAAGTTTACACCCATCAAGTGGTGACAAGGTAGGAGAGTCTTGCTCTATCTTTCATTTGCATTGCTCTTCTGGGCAAGGTTCATGTGAAAGAAGGGATTTTTATAATAATTTTAGCATTTTGTGCAGAAATAAGGCTGGCACTGTCAAGCAATTAATTTGCGTACAGTAACATTATGTGGCTGCAGTAAAGCTGGGCTCACTATTACAGTATTAGCTGTTGGAGTGTCTACGGAAATTCTGGAGTTTTCTGTGTCGCCTGTCGCGAGCCTAGTGAATGAAATAAAACCAAAACTCCTTGTTTCATTGTTTACATCTTAATGACTGGTTATGAGCAAATTTAAGACGACAAATTAAAGTGTGTAAAATGTACAACTCACACTTAATTTGCAAGAATATTAAGCCATTCACTCCTCAGGGGCCCTAGGATGTCTCCATATGACGATCGAGTGAAATCGTGTTAGAAAGCTCTCACTCCCAGGGGTCAATGGGTTAAAAACATAATTTAGATTTAGGTGAAGAAATAAATTGCATTTGCAAATTACAATTTGTTCTTTTATGGAAGGCAAATTCAGTTCATTTTCCTGAATCTCGTCTCTTTTCTTTTGTTGTTTGCATGTTTCAAAACTAGCCAGCAGTCTGAAAAGCTTTAATGGAATTTCTTGTATTTTTTTGTAGATGGTACAGGTCACCAGAGCTGCTATTTGGAGCAAGGATATATGGCACCGGTGTTGATTTGTGGGCGGTTGGTTGCATCCTTGCTGAACTTCTTCTGCGGGTTAGTACAGTCTCTACAATTGTTATGACTTTATTTTGTAAGGAAAAGGGATTTTCTGTATCCATTGTTTTTTTCACAATTTTCTAAGACCATAGCAAATGTCACAAATATTCAAATACATGATTGGAATAACCACTTTTAAGGAAATTTATCCCCAAAAGAGTTGAGTGATCTTTCGTCCCTTGTTCACTTTAGCAACATGGTGAGTAAACACTATTCAAGGCATTAGTCTATGCTAAATCTTGACTCTTTAACCTTTACTGACTTTTTACCATAATACATTCCACTTTCGACAAGAATGCACCAAGCAGTAACCAGAATTCATTGCTCTGTGAATAAGTCTTGTCTTACGCAGGGGTTACAAGGCTTAGTGAAAACAGATTGTTGTCCTCTTACTGAATTAACATAATCTGTGAAAATTTGTTAACAGCCTTGAAAAGATTTTCCCTTCATTTTCACTATTTTAAAGTCATATAATTTTTTCATTACTTATCATATTGTTTTGCCATAACCCATAATGCCATCTTCTTAGTGATTAATTTCAAATACACTTTGGAAAGTTTGTCTTTTGGACATGTAAACAAAAGATATTTAAAGGTTTAAAGGCAATGAAATCACCTTTTGCCTGAAACTGCTTTATTTCGACCTTGCAAAATTGAACTCTTCCTTCTATTGCACACTCATACAAACAACAAATCTGGCTCAATTTCATACTCTTGGGTGAAAGATAAGACATAGTGCTTGCTTCGATCTACATGGTGAAACAACAGTATTGTTATTTAGTAAGCCAATAGCAAGGTTTAGGCATGATGGTACATGTCAGTCATTTACAGCTGCTGCCCTGAGGACCTAGAATAGTCTACCTGAATTTATAACAAGGGAAGGTGATCTTTATAAGTCTAAAGGTGTTTCATAGAGAAAATAATTTGTTGCAAATTGTTTGTATGGAGTCAAGGTAAGGCAAGGGACATTTCACAGTAATAATCTTACAGACGATTTTCAACCAAAAATTCAGATTTTGATGGTTTTTGTGGCTCCACGTCAGCTAAGCTGTAGAATATCCGGCCGTAATTTGCATACGCCGTGTTCTTCAGAGTTGCCGCTAGAAGAAGACAATAGTGGCAAGGAATTCTGAAGTCGCTCTTGTGACAATGTTCCTTAATTCCTTTTATTTTCTTCAATCTTTTGGGGTTTAGAATTTACTAGTGACCACATGTCCTCTGAGGGTGCTATTTGCGTTGTATTGTTTTTTCAGAAACGATGTGTCGTTACTTTGGCCATAACTTCACCTTCTTAACTCTTATCGAACAGGTCACACTTACTTTTGATTCAGAGTCCAGCCAAGGGCAAAGTACTTCAATCCTGTCACATGAGTCATAGTACTTGATGCTTATTGAAACTTGATGCTTATTGAAACTAGCTCCCATCCTTCGGTCCTATAAGATAGATAGTTCCTTTCGCTACCCTTCTCCTTTGCTTGCAAAGAGACTGATGAACGCTTTTCAATAATTCGAGATTACTACTAGTTTTTATTCAATTCTTCTGACCAGCATATCTAGAGTTATTTTATTCCTAGTATAAATTCAGCTTCGAGTGGCTTGTTTGATTTTTAGAATACGTGCTTCATTTTTCATGTTTTATATTCCTAAATCTGTTATTTTGAAATAATTTGATGGTTACACATATTTTTTAGGTTGCAAGGGCCATTTCATATAGTAACAATGTTAAAGTAATATTATTATACTTACAATTTAGTATTACATTTTAACATGATCTCTTTTTTGTTTTTAAGGTTCCATTTTTACCTGGAAGTTCTGACTTAGATCAACTGGGCAAAATATTTGAAACTCTTGGCACACCATCTGAAGAGTCATGGCCTGTAAGGCATTCATCATCTTCCTTGCACTGTAGTTGAAAGCGTCTGCCTATGTATAAACTAGATCATTAATTTTCATGTTGTTCGTTTGTTTTTGTTTTTGCTTTCCCATCGTAGGGTGTTTCGTCTTTACCGGACTTTGTGGAGTTCAAAAAATTTCCAGGAATTCCGCTGAAAGACATTTTTTCTGCTGCTGGTGATGATTTATTAGATTTACTTGACAGACTACTCGACTGTAACCCTCCTGGTAGAGTCACAGCAACTCAGGTAAAAATCTATATACATGCACATATGGGTTATTGACCAAGCGTGAGGTCAAGGCTGGATATTGGCCAAGTTCTTTTATTTTTGGCGTGTTTAGGACCTAGACGAAGTCGAGGTCCATAAACACGCAAAAAAGAACGAGGTTGAGCACCGGGATGCCATGCGGGAGGTCGTGAGTTCGACTCCGGCCAGACCAAAACTCAGGGTCTTTAATAAGTGAGGAGAAAGTGCTGCCTTTTTAATTACATCCGCAAACGGTTAGACTTTCAAGTCTTCTCGGATAAGGACTATAAACCGTAGGCCCGGTCTCACAAATATCTTCCATGTTCATTAGTTCCCTGTGGGACGTTAAAGAAGATGAAGTTCCCGGTGTTGTGGATGTCCTCTGTGATTATATGGGTGGGTGAGTATAGCAGGTCCACATCAGCTGAATAGCTGCCAAAACTTCAACCTGCTCAAACAAATAACAAACAAACAAACAAACAAGCTTGGTCAATAAATATGGGATAAAATATGGGATAAAACACCAAAAAATGAACTTTGATCTTGCGGGACCAAGCGAGAAATCCCGAGCGGGTAGCCAATCACAGCGCGGGATTTGGTTCATCTTGCCCGCTCATGGAGCTAGTCATGTAATAAAAGAGAAAAACATAAACATACGAAATTTGGTGTTGTCGAGAGGACGTGTGTGCACGAGTCCCTTATTAAGTTGCAAAGCTCCTCCATCTCCAAGGTAAATACTAACAACCTTGTACCTCAATTCGCTCCAAACGTCACACTCCAAAGGTCAACTCACAAATCTTTTACCCTTTATCAGCTAATTTGATAAAACCAAACTTACGTATTCCATTCCACACCGAGGCAGGACCATAGTTTCGTTAGAAACTTCAAACATTAAGATACTTACCCTTTCCAGGTTAGAGTGACTTTCGTATAGTCTTGAAAAAGTGTTCACAATTTGTTTCACGGACCAATGTTTGGCAAGATTAAAACAAAGCTTCTTCTTATTTCCGCCAAGGAAACTACTCATATGGGCAGTAAACAGTTTGATTGCCCAATCACATTACTATGATTACTGCATTTCAAATGATGTCAAAGCGAAATGCCGATCGCTGTCCAGAAAGTTCCATGGAGAGATGCGTTTTTTGCATCTGCGTTCGCTAAGGGTTAAGATGAATGAATGAAAATTCGCGCTCGTTTCTTTTTGTTCGATAAGCCAATTAAATGTTTGGCATTTTTATTTGCGTCCTGTTTTTGCATTTATTTTTCAAAGTCATGTGAAAGTCGCTCTAATAAATGTTCGTTTTGTTTTTTTGCAGGCACTGAAGATGCCGTATTTTTCTAACAAACCAGTGCCAACACCTGGGCATTTACTTCCACGCCCCAAAATATCAGCCCCTGCTGCTACTAAGAAAGCAGAGGAAACGTCTTTAAAGAGGAAAATGTTTGACTCTCTTCCTGATGCGGGTGACATATATATTTAGTTTTTTTTGTGTTTACAGCGTTGGATTAGTTTTTTATGGATAGTAAGAAATTTAGAAGGTTCGTTCGGAGAGAATAGCATCAAGGCTTCTGGATTTCTTGTACGTTTTATTCTTCACTCCCTTTCTCAAACCATATGAAGCATTATGGAAAGGTAGGCCTGTATCCCGTCCCTTTTTGTGTTGCATCCAGCACTCGGCCTTTTTTTTATTTGCAGCCACTACAAGAGCAAAGAAGTTGGTGTTTTAATCCTGGAAATGAGTATTACTGTTTTATTGCTTCTACTGGTAAAACGGGATGCGTAACAAACATCGAGCTTCCGCCTTCCCACCGCTTTATGAGGATGTGCCATTGCAGAAAGAAGGTCCTTGGAACTACTGTAGGTCCGAACTGTGCAACATTCACCATAACAATGAAGCAGTTTGAACCAAGAGAGATCCTGCTTTCAAGTTATCTACTTGCGGAAGATATCCACTTCCAAATGACTGGGAGTTGTAATCTTTGAGAGAAGTTGTTTAATAAGTGCGTCCATCTTTTCACCATTGTTTATTGGACGAAGGCCTAGCCTGTTACACTCGGCAATTTTTGTTACAACTTGAGTCGCAATTTTGTCGTGACGAAAGAGACAAGTTTATTGACGGGCTTTGCATTGGGCTTCGTTTCTCGCAGCTTACTCATTTCGATGATACTCAATAAAAGAAGCATTGTATTGGCTGATGCTACAAGCTATTGCTATGCAATTCGCATGAAAATTTTGTAGCGAAAAGCGTTAAGGAAAGAAGGAGGCGATTTCAATTTCTGTAACGGTTTCTGCAACTTGTCTCGCAACGCTTTACATTGGGCAATGCTTGGTGCACTGCAACTCATCTCGTAATGGCTTTGCGAAGCAATTTGCATGGAAATTGCACACTGTTTAAGGACGGTGCCTAGTAATTCAAAGGTATTTTTGCCCCGATTTATGATTATGCGGGAAAGCTAGATCTTAACAAGTTTTATTGAAATCCAAAAAGAAAATTGGGGGTAACCACGCATTTTTCGAAGATAATTCATGAACAATATTTATAAAAAGCTCTAAAATACAAAGCTATGTATGGCGTTCTTTCTCAAATTGAAGCTCAATTATCTCTAAAGAATGCATGGTTACCCCCAATTTTCTTTTTGGATACCAAGAGTACTTACGAAGATCTACTTTCTCTGCAAAGTTTTAAACCGCGCAAAAATATCCCTGCATTAGTAAGCATCACCGATAGGAAATCCGAGTATCTGGAGATGCGCAGAACTTATGCGCAATAACAATAGTAGGCACCGTCCTTAAGTGCCTTCATATATAGTAAATAAGCCGGTGTTCTAGAATTAAGCTAATATTGTTGTAGATTTTTAGATCGAAATAAGTAATACAATGAAGAAAAATCAACTGTGTTGACTCGAAATTGTTTTCGTCTGTTGCTGTTGGAACAGTAGCTCGCAACGCAGGGGATGGATTTTCAAACAGAGATCAAAGTGTTTAAGGAGGCTCGAAAGAGTTTTCAGCTGAGCGCGCGCGCGTACCCACACACGCAATTCGTAAGCTGCTCGCGTCAGCTCGTGATTCAAATGGGTCACAAGAAATAAGCAAATACCGCTAATTTCGCTCTCCTTTCTTCTACTTCCTATAGACATGAATATAAATAGACATCCCCTATTCATGAAAACTACGAAAATTCTACACAAACGGTTTAATGGTCATTTAAATCCGTTTGTGTTGACCTTCAGCTCAACTCGCGCGTGCACTCGAAGGAGCGGGTGACGCATGCGTAAATGCCGATCTTGTAACCCCCTCATATATCCACGAGTTTTGGTGAGGTTCTTTATGCAAATGTTCACTCCTGCGTAACCGGAAGTTCGATCTAATAAGCCAATCAGGATGGATATAGAAAGCTGTGACTTCCTGTTCGCGAGGTTGTGCGCCGCCATTACTGTATGTCGCTTTTATACTAAAGTGTTTGAGCACCTTTCGCCGCATTTAGAAGCAAGAAACGGAAGAATTAAAGAAATGGCTTTCTTCGAAGGTGAAGCAAAATATTCTGAACAAGTACGGATTGGTGCAATTAATTGTGCACCGCCTTTCACTGACCAACGTGAAGACTTTAATACATGTCATGTAGAAATGGAATCGACAGACACATGGTGAGAAGATCCCCTAAGCTCACGGGGGATAAATAAATTCCATGTGGAAGGTGACTGCCATTGTTTCAGAAAGGTAATTAGAAAGTGTATGGTGCATTATTTAAATAAGGACGTACCGAGCTCGTCTGAGTTGACAAAGTGTTTATCTCTTGCTTTTGGAAAATATTATATCTCCATACCTAGACCGCAACTCAGACGTAACAATCTTCGAGAGTAGGATATTCTAATCGTCATTTTTATCTTATTAAAAAGACTTGTATTTCTATTGTGTATTCAAGATCGATCTGCTACTACGCATTCGACAAAATGAGAATTATTGTCTATCAAGAGAAAAGCTATTGATATCAGGAGACATTGACTCAAACCCAGGCCATGTTGCTCATGGAACGAGTACACATACAGTACATACAATACTGAGAAATCCTTCTATAGCACTGTTGCAGGCTCGATTAGCTCAAAAAGGATTGAAGCTCTAGAATGTACCTCAGATGGTTCATGCTTCTTTTCTTCTGTTGCCCACCAGTTATACAATGATCCGTTCCTATCACATGAATTTGCATGCTGCTGGCGTTGAATCCATCAGGAACAACCGTCAAAAATTAATATTGGAATCATCATTATAGAGCAATTGTGCGTTTGTTGTCGCAGCAACATACATGGTGTGATGCACTTATTGTGCAAGCAGTTTGCAATGTATTAAATGTTACTATACATATAAATGAATCCATTGAGGGGTGGGCACCAGTAACTGTTATCAGTCCTATAAGCGGACAATGGGGAACTACTGTGAACATTGGACATCTAGATGGAAGACACTATGTTTCAGCACTTCAGTTAGATTATTATAATGACAGTATTTCAGGTTATGAAATCAGCGGTGTTACCAATGTCAACAATTATTCAGAGCCTGGTAATAATCGATAAATTAACGATGGTCAAAAATGATGTGAGTGTCAGTAATAATTTCTACAAAGCAGTGGCAAAAAAGAGCTTATTTGAGAGAATCTATCAAGCGGAAGAGACAAAATCACTTGAAGAGTTCAGGGAAAAGAAAAACAATGCAAAACGCCAAAACAGATCTGAAACTATTAAAGCAGAAAGGGAATAGGAAAAGAAAAGCAATCCAGAATATATCAGAGACCTAAACAGAAAAGCACAAAACCATTTAAGGAAAGCTATGGAGAGCTCAAGGCTAAACCAAACTGAAATTTGTCAAGGTCAAGACTCTATTAGACATTCCATGTCAAAAGTGATTCAGTCTTTTTCGTGATAAGATAACACATGGCCCTGAATATATATGCACTTGCTGTGATCAGTCATGGTTCAGATCATCTGTTTCTAAGGGTAACAGTATTAAATATAGTGATAAATATTCGCAAGGTTTGTTGGAGGAATGTATAACTGGCACAAAAAGTGTTAATATTACTAAATGGATCTGCTCTACTTGCTAAACCTGATGACATTAACAATATGACCTGGCAACAAAAATTACACCTTATTCAAAATTACCTTGTCATCTGTGAAACGAACTTTGAACACAAGGTACAGCTCTTTATAGAGGATGTGTTAAAGAGTAATCTTATGCCTATTGGAGAAATGGTATACTTATTTCACAGGGTTGAATTCCAGCAAAGGGGATTACCTCACATACATGCATTATTTTGGGAATCTAGTTGCATATGAGAGCCCACCGTGCTGTTACACAATTATCCAACTATCAATGCTAATGCA
>OX421448.1:63640799-63653299 GCA_949126865.1 Montipora capitata
GAAGCTTAATGCAACTAACGATCACATGGTACAAAATCCGCCATGCTGGAGGGCAAGCTCATTATTATTCCCCCACTGGGACATTAAAACAAAGAGACCTGAACCAGTCAAGCTTGACTTGCCTTTGTTTTAATGTCCCAGTGGGGGAATAATAATGAGGTTGCCCTCCAGCATGGCGGATTTTGTACCAAGTGATCGTTAGTTGCAAAAGGCCTATTGCAGTTTGGCGATTATCTGGCAGAATTGTGAAAATAGGTGTAAGAAAGCATGGAAGTTGACTGTTATGTTTCAGAATACTGAAACATTTAGTGGCAGAACTTTGCACAACCCTAACCCTGCACCTACTCAAAATCATCTCCACCGAAAAACAATCAGAGAGAGCTCACAGATTATAAAGCGCCCAGGCCCCACGCGGCCGGGCTTCGCAGCAATTACTGCTGCGTTAAGATTGTCAATCATTTGCTGAATGTGAAAACGCAACTATACTTAATAAAATCGAACTAGAAAGAAAGAAAGGCAAATGATGATATGCATTTTTTGAAGATGCGTCTTAAAATATATGCATAATTAAGGTCAACTTTGTCTCGGTCACGCAAGGGAGGGAGGAGGGCTGTCTCGGATAACCGAGACCATATAAACAGGCCCTAAAAAAACACCAGTCATCACCGGGCCACCGTAAGAATGTAACATCATCCACATTGAAGACCATTGAAATTGATACAGCCCGCGTTATTCACTCTCGAATCATTCTTACTTTGTACTAGTAATTGAAAGCAGTAGACCGGATCGTAGAAAAGGCCTGCGTAATAGTCATGGTACAAATATCACTATCAACTTTTTGTTGAGCAGTAAAGCGACTTCACTATCCAACAACACAGTAAATGATTGTTGCTTTGAATAATTGCCTTCCTAAAAGCTGCATTTCTTGCATAATATATAGACTTGTTCATGAATGAAGTCACGCCCCACTATACACCCAATAATTTCTGTTATTTTGATAAGAGAGAATTTGCAAATGAACGCTGCTTCTAATTGGTCGAGGGGCGTCACATGTCATCGGAGACGCGCCAAAACTTGAGACGCGCTCTGCAGACATCTTCAAATTCGAGTCAGTTACACTGTATTTTTCCACTGTAAATTTAGGTTTCTATCTAAAATGGCGACGACAGCTGCCTCACCTCGCACTCCGGCGTCCACAGAACGCCTCGGAGCAGCTTCACCAACAAAGATGACACGCGAGCAAGAGAAAGAAGAACTTCAGCATCTGAATAGTCGCCTTGCTGTGTACATCGACCGTGTAAATTCTTTGGAGGAGATCAACAACAAACTAACGGCTGAGATAACTGTGACGAAGTCGAGAACGCAGACAGAGGTGGAAAACGTGAGGAATTTGTTTGAATCGGAGCTATCTGATGCACGAAAACTATTGGATGAGACCGCCAAAGAGAAAGCACGAGAACAAATGGAAAATAGAAAGAACGCAGCATTGGCAGACGAGTTAAAGAAGAAGTGAGTTGATAAACCTTAAAAAGTCCCTCTAGAACTTAAAGTCGCTGATCATCGGAAAAAGTGAGATATGTTTCTGGTCATCAAAGGTTTTTCCAAATTTCGATATTCAAATCGTGACCGTGCGGAGTTTTGAGTGTCTGGAACGTAAGATTACATTTTGCACGTGTACGAGAGGTGATCTTTTGGCTTGCCATCATTTTACTTTGAATAACTTAAACACTAGAAATCGACGTGATGCTGATTCTGTTCTCGGGACTTTTTATAGAATACCCTGCCACTGTTGTATTCTTTTAACGTCGTCCCTCGAAGAACAATACACGCCATTTATAATTATATGCAAATAAGTGGACGGCTATTCTAGAAGACAGCCCGTGCTTGTTGTCGGCAACATATGATCATAAATAGACATTAGCCTGGAGCATTCATGAATCCTGACTCAGTGTGGACAACATGCATGTACCATTGATATTACTATTGGTGCCACCAAGGGAGTCTCTTATTAACTAAAACTAGTTTACTTAAATGGTAGAAATTCTGCCGAGGGGAAGGGAGCCCGGAGATGTTCAATTATGCTTGCGGTAATTTAACGACGGTTCGTGCGTGGAATGAAAGGGAAATTTTAACAAAGGTACAAAACGTGGATCTTCTTCTGGACCCCACTGGAGAGAAGAAAGACAATAGATGGTTTTCATAGTGATGTCATCACTAGGAGTTTGAAGATGATCTAGAAATAAATCTTTTTTCAAGTTTCCAGTTCTGAGACGTCTTTTGAAAATACAACATTTGTCACCTTGCGTGACACTATGATAGGCTATTTGGTTGAAAAAATGTTTATTCCTATGAATCTCAGCAGTTTGAAAGTTTCAAGTACATTAGGAGATGTGTTCATACACATGTGATATATCTCATGAGCGAAAGTAAGTGCTTTCATCACAAAGTGAACTGCAGATGTTTTCGTTGATTGCTGGCCTTAATGTTGGTGCACCTCATGGTGTCGTCATACTAAACTGTATAAAGGTGTGTGAAACGCTTTGACAAAGAACTTAAATGATGTACCGCACAGAGCTGACAATAGACCTCTTTACAGTTGTGGGCTTAGTTACCAGGCTTTTAAATGAAAGTGAGGCTGGTGTTGACCTGGTTATGATACAGACCTCCCTCCTTTTCTTATGTTAATAAGGGTTTTTGTCATGCTAATTTGTAAGAATTTACATAAGAAAAACAGTGAGGCCTCTATCACAGCAAGGTCAACTCCAGCCTCACTTTCATTCATAGGCCAGGTAACTAAGCACACAACAGTAAAATGGACTATTGGAGAGGTAGTTAAAAGATGTGGCCTTTTTCATGGAAAGATTATTTTTTTTGTTGCGTGACACTGAAACTATCTACGGTTTCAGGATACAAAAAGTGAAATGAAAAACAGAGCACTTCTGTGTAACAAGATCATACTGTGCATCTTAATTCGTCCATTCACACATAACCACAATTCCTTGCACCTTTGACCACAAACCCTTGCGTTTCAAAAATGTGTTCTCCTTATTTGAGAGCTGCCTTGTTTGTTCGTTTCAGGCTCACTGCAGGAGCAAAAAAACCAGAATTTGATGAAGTTGTTTCTCAACAATTGCACGGAGCTAGTCAGATTTTGTTGGATCTTTATTTTGTTGTAAAAGGTTTTTCTGTGGGTGCTCTGGTTTTTGCCCTCCCACAAAAAGCTAACACTGATTTGATTTGCTTTAAATTCATGCGATTGTATTTGATAATGGTCTCTCCCATTAGGAGAGTACATGGTGTTTAGCTTAAATAAGGTTGAATTTCTAATCTTACTTATTTTTATTACCAAGGTGGTTGATGAAAATTTTGTGCATTGATTGGTTGCACTTGAGGTGATTATTACATGATAATCACCAAAGAGATTTTTTTCGAAATGGCCGCAAACCTTTTTGTTGAAGTGACAGATTGTTTTAAAGAAAATGCTTATTTTTGAAATAATCACTCACGTAATTATACTAAACAGTAATTTATTCACCTCAGGATTGCCTAATATCAGTGAATAAAAACCTTGACTTCGCCTCAGTTCATATTCACCATTATTCACCTCGCCTTCAGCAAATGATTTATTGTTACAGCACCCTTTTTCTTTTGTTTGATCTAATAGGTTAGATAAGGAGGTTGCAGCACATAAAAAGACTGATGATTCCTTGAAGGCAGCACAGAGAAAGCTCTCTGACAAAGAATCCCAGTTGTTAATGGTAAACCAGGAAGCAAGGAGCCTTGAATCAGTACTACAAGAGTTACGCAAGGAGTGCCAGGAACTTAAAGATTCTTTAGAGTCTGCAAAATACACCCTTGAGCAGGAGACACTCACAAGAGTGGACCTTGAGAACAAATTGCAGTCAAAGGAAGAAGAACTAAGCTTTAAGAAGGAAATGTATAATAAGGTGATGAATTGTTCTGTCTCTTATGTCCATTAATGTTGAAATCCTAAGGAAATGTACTGTACAGTACATGTACCTTGCTTGAGATTACATTTACATAATGCAAAATAAAGTAACCTCAATTCACATGGTGGCATTGTAGTTAACCCATCCTTTCCACAGATTAGCTAATGTCACTATTTTTGGCAAATTCTCTATCGATTTTAAAGTTGAATTTCAGTATTTTGTTTCTTTGCAAAAAATTTAATGTCAATAATGATCTCTGATTTGTATTATTTCTTTGTGTCTGGTATTCTTTATGATACATGTAAACAGGGACAAAGAAATTACAAATCAACCTGGGTTCAAATCCTTTTGACCTGAAATCAATTTTCACCTGTAACATTAACATGCAAATTTGTGTTTCTTCTACAGGAAATTCTTGACATTCGCTCACAGTTGAAAAGTGTTGAAACACAGCACATTAAAATTGCATCCGATACCAAGTCACGATATGAAGGAATAATGGCTGAAAAGCTCCAAGAACTGAGAGAATTGTACGATACTGAAGCCAAGCAATACAGAGATGAAACAGACAACCTTTACAGTTCCAAGGTACCAAAATAATATACTGGTTATTGTTGTTAAGAATTTCATTTTGAATTATTAAAAAGTGAAAATGTTGTGTTGACAAGTAGAATCGTCTGGCATTGGACACAGTAAAATCTGTTAAGTCTCACTCACAGAAGTCAATTGGTTAAGAGGGTGCGGTAAGGGCTACAGTGTATATATAAAATACATTTTATTGTCTTAATCTCCCTGTAGCTTTTCCTTTCCTTTTCCTTTAAAAGTCTTCAAACTTTATATAAGAAGGCAATAATTATTGTTTACTTGTCTTCAACTTTATAAGGTAAAGCATGAGTTGAAATGATATAAATAAAACAGCTGTTCTAGCCATAGTCCACTTTGGTGTTCCTAACTTGAGGGAAATTTGTAGAGGTCAGTTTATGCAATGACCTGGTCTACTTTAACCCATTGACTCCCAGGGGTTCCCCATTGACAAGTAAAATCGTCTGGCGTTAGACAGAGTGAAATACTAATTGGTTCAGGCCAGCCTGGGAGTTAAAGGGTTAAAGAAAAACAAACAAATATCAACAACAAAGAGGCTCAAACACTGATTTTAAACAGAATGGAAGAGCGACGACCCAGTATTTTATTTCTTTATTTTTCTATGTTTTAAATAAAAGTCAGCTGAAAAAATTCTCTGTTATGCCATACAAATTTGTAGGTGTATGCAAGATATATTATGGTGGGTAATTTGCTTTGGAGAAGGGCTAATGCTCCAAATGTCAGCTTTCAAATTTCTTTATGGTGGTCATTCTATCTTATCAGCCCAGTTGATCAACCCATTTCTTTGTTTTGTTAAGTATTGATTGGTTAATTTTAATTGATTTAGTCTGCAGAATCATATTCCTTGAATTAAGAACTGAAAAAAAACCATTCTATTGCTTGTTAGTATGATGAATTACAGAAGATGTCTGCCAAAGACTTGGAAGAGCTCTCAGTGGTGAGAGAAGACAAAAGAACATTGTCCATCACAGTGGAAAATCTTAAATCTGATCTTCACCAATTACAATCTAAGGTACCTAAAGTCCAGAATTAAAGTATGTCTTTTCATTTTTGAGAAATATTAGTTAAATGTGGGTATCGGCTTAAGGTCATTCCTTTGAAAATGACGTACTATCCAGATTTTTGTCAAACTTGACACAATTGATATTCATACACAGGACATTTAAAAAAATAAGATACTGTATGCTCTTTATTCAAAGTGTTTTTTTACCGAATTACACAAGAAGCATTTGAAATTTGATCAATCAGGAAAATTGTTGTTATATAGCAAAAGCTAATGAATATTACTGAAAACTTGAGGCTTCTTATTTGTCCAGGCTATAATTTTTAGTAAAGTGATTTCAAATTGCTCGATCTTGCAAAGAAGTGTAAGCAAAATGGGCCACCACAGTCATCACCTTGCATTTACATGTAGTGTCTGGCTCCAAATGCAGTTTCGCATCATTTACATGTAAATACTACAACTTTTTTTCTCATGTTTTCTGTGTACCTATTATGAGTAAATATAACCATTAAAAGGGGGAGTCATCATGCTCGTTTCCGCTTCAAGAGGATCATTTTTTGCAAAAGGATTGGGGCAAGTTCAAAACAACAGCTTCTTATCTGAGAAGAGTTATCATGAGTGCACTTAATAGCATAATCTTGGTCCTTGCCTCTAAATGCAGTGTTACTATTGATGTAGAAAAAGGTAAACTTGTAGAAAAGCAAATAGATGGGGAGATTCTTTTCTTAGACAAAACAATTTGGTAACATTGCTTACATTGCTTGTATGTAGGCTTTACTTGAAAAAATGGTTTGAAAAACTAAGTTGTAAAAGAAACCATGATATTGAGTCCTAAGAATTTGCAATAAGGACATGTACGAGTTTCTTTAAGAATGACAGCCTGCTGCTGAGAATTGAAGATTTGGAAAAACTGCGAGCTAGTGACCAATCAAGTGCTGATCAAGCCATTGCCAGTCGAGATAACCAGATAAGAGAGCTGCGGAAAAGAATGGACGCTACCCTTAGGGACTATGAGGACCTCATGGGAGTTAAGACAGCCCTTGATATTGAGATCTCAACTTACAGGAAAATGCTAGAAGGAGAAGAATCAAGGTTTGTCAAACATATAATCAGATTCTCTTACATTTGTATTTCTTTGTGGGGTGTGTGTGTGGACAAACAATGAATAGATATGAGGGGCAACGTGTAGGAAGAAACACAAAATATCTGTATTCAGCATTAATATTAGTATTACTATTATTATTCCCACAAAATATCAGTATTCAAAAACCCAGCGCAAAGTTTGACACCCAGTGGGCTATTTCAGGGCTCGAGACTAACTTTTAGCTCACTAGCCGAGTGGCTAGCTAGTATCAAGTCTGATTTCACTAGCCAAATCTAAATTTGCAGTAGCCAGTCTCGTCATGCGCAGTTTCATTTATTTGTAAAAACTATCACGAAAAAAATTCCACATTTGCAAACACAACTTGCACTTTTAGGCCAATTCTCACAGAACCGTTGCCAAAACTTTGCAACTCACAAATGCACTGGAGTATGGAAAACGAGGAATAAAGTAAATCAAGAAATAAACCGTACATAGAACTAAACTGCTCGTTTGGAAGTCTGTGGAAAGGCTGTTCCTTTGATTATAGCTATTTGCGATTTAAATTTTAGCCTGAAAGCGCCATTCTACGCATGAAGCACAAAAGCAGCGGAATGCAGGAAAATAATATCTTAAATTAGATATAAAGGAAATGCGAAAGGACAGACTTGCCCTCATACACATGTAAGATTCTTGTTAATAGTTTCAAACAGCAATCTGTGCGTTTTATGATTGAATGGTTTTCGAAGTCAATTAATATTCGGCGGCCACAGTGCTCGCGAGCAAGTTTTCTCTCTTTTTTATGAGATTCACCATTCCTAGTAAACCACCAGGGAAGTTTGGTGACAAAGTTTCATTGTTAAAGTTACCATGTTGTCAAGGGCAACTTGCTTCGTTTCCAAGAGGAACTTTTCGAGGTTTGACGTCATTTAACTGGTAACGGTCGCCAATTTGAATTTAACCGTTACCATTTGTAGATTTTGGCGGGCTCATCACTCGTGACGTCAAGGCCCTAAAAGTTACTCTTGGAAACGAAGGAAGTTGCCCTTGACAACATGGTAACTTTAACCTTACGATATTCATCAACTGAGAATCGCAACCTTACGGTAACTTTAACCTTACGATATTCATCAACTGAGAGTCGTAGTAAGTCGCTCCATATTGCGTCTTCCTTTTTTTTAATTTGAAATAAATTATGTTTGGATTCAATTTATAAACAAGTACGTGACCTCTTTCCACATACATGAAACAACGTCGCAAACAGTCACCTTTTGCGTTTTTGTTTGCGATCCTGTTTTCCATATGCGTGATTGCTTTACGCAACTTGATCTCTTTACATCGTAAGAAAAGGGCGCAAAAATAAAAGCAGAATTTGTTTTTCCGTCGTGTTCAACTTCTTATGTTGGAGTTGTTGCGAAGAAGAAGGCAGAGAGGAAATGTCAAGAGAAGTCAACAATTCTGGGTCCGATACATTTTCGAGGAGCAGCAACGGCTGCAGCATAGGCAGTATCGAATTATACTGTAGGACATGGCTCTTTGTGATCAAGAACTTTACTACAGGTATATTTGGTGGGTTATTCCCTGACGATATTCATTAAATTCACACAGTTTTGAGAGTATCCTCATTGCCACAATCGTACTCTGACTCCATTTTCATTACTTATACTTGCCTCTAATTCGTCAAAACGTATCACGTGCACAAAAGTATCGTTGATTGATCGCAAACAATCACAAACAGTTTACGATTGTATTCCCATATCGCTGTTTCCTCGCTTTTGCATTGCTATTCGTCGCCAACAAGACGTAACGATAGAAAATTTTATATCTCTTGCGTCTTGTTTGCGATCATGGGCGAACATGAAAGGTGTTTCACATTGCCCACCGGTGGCTCACTTGGTTGAGTAAGCAGTCTTTATAAAAATAAAAGAGGAGAAAGAGCCGCCTTTGTAATTACATCCACAAATGGTTAGACTTTCAAGTCTTGTCGGATAAGGACTATAAACCGTAGGCCCGTCTCACAAATATCTTCCATGTTCATTACCGTAGTTCCCTGTGGGACGTTAAAGAACCCACACACTATTCGAGAAGAGTTGAGGATGAAGTTCCCGGTGTTATGGCTGTCTTCTGTGAGTATATGGGTGGGTGGGTATAGCAGGTCCACATCAGCTGAATAGCTGCCAAAGCCTCAACCTGCTTAAACAAATAACAAACAATAACAAACAATCAAGCTCTCGGAAGGTGCTTGCGATTGTTTGCGACGGAGTGGCACGCTTATGGAAACAGCAGCCGAGAAGTTCCGCATGATTTCACACGTGATTAATCGTTCTTAACATGGCGTGGGGAAACTGTAATCCGCGTTGGTTTCCTCTTCAGTTTTTTTTATTTTTGAACTTGTTATTTTCTAAGGCAGTAAATTCCATATAATCCGCCTACAGTTTCTGTTGTTAGTTTCTATTTTCTCCTTTTGCCTTATCCATAAGAAATAATTTTCATTTATGTTTTCGTCCAGAACTCCACTGCTTCACAATATTTACTAGCCCCAATGGCAAGTGGGTTGGCTGCTAGCCAAAACTGAAATTTCACTAGCCTGTGGCTAGTTGGCTATCGTTAGTGTCGAGTCCCTGTATTTACATGGCAGGTTTGAAACACAGGTCTCATTCCACATGCCACTTGTAACAGGTTGTTTTATGTATACCAAAACAACCGAGAACATTCAGATTGGCTAACCTTAGCCCTAAACACTGTTTTTAGGCCTACTGAAGCTTTATGAAGCCTAAGTTAAACATTAGTAAAGGTTTTGTAACAAGTGACCTTTACTTTAAACCTGTTGCTGTTTTTAGCATTACACCTGAAATATGGATAAAGTTTTAGGTACTGTACTTTTGTGGAAAAGTGATATCCTGTGAGGTTTTTGCAAGTGAATATTATGTAATGTCATTTATGACAGTGAATATGTTGATCTGTAGATTAAATATTACTCCACCTTCATCACCTGTGTTTGGATCCCCTAAATCCAAAAGACGGTCTGTCAAGCGAGTGCGTACAGAAGAAGAATCCGTAGGAACCAAGTATTCTCACCAAGGATACATTCAAATTAAGGAAGCTGATGCAGATGGCAGATACATCAAGTTATTTAACAGTGGTTCTCAAGTGAGTGCTTGCAAGGACTGTCTTTCTTTCCTTTCTTTATAAGCTGGGTATATAAAGTGTCATTCATTCTGTGAAATGACAGTGATACATGTACGTGAATAATTCATTACGGGTAATACTTTAGAACTCTCTGTCACTGTAAAACATTGAAATTATGGGCAAGTTCTTGTTATCAGGTATTCTCTCATCCTGTTGTTTAGTTAAGGGGTTTGCAACAAGTCCCATTCATCTTCATTTTTCTGTTTCGACAGAAAAAGTGAAATGGATCTCGGAAAGTTTGCTTTAGTTTTCGTGAACACAGGAATCTCATCTTGGCTGAAGATCAGGATCTCTCTCAATGCTAGTTAGAGAAAATACGTTTTTATGACCCTGTGGAATGAACTTAGTGAACAACACGGGGGTATGGTGTAAACATTGGTTTCTAATTCAAGGTGTTGCTTTGATTGTCATGTCAGGATTTTTCTCTTGGTGGTTGGTGTTTGGAAAGATCAGTGGATGGTGAAACTGCAATTACCTACAAGTTCACTCCTAAATATGTCTTAAAAAGTGGCAGCTATGTAACTGTAAGTTGTTGCAAAAAAAAAAAAATCATGGTGAGGTTTTAGTCCATGCACTGTCCTTCAGTTAACTTGGGGTTGCTTTGTTTTCCCATTTATGTTCTTTCTGCTAAATTGCACTCTATGTAAAATGACCATCCACAAAAATACCTTTTTTACTCAAAAAGTATTCATAGTTATGGAGAAAACAATACACAATTTTAAAGCTTTAATATTAATAAAGTGAGTGGTAGTTTAGCCTGCGAGGAGAAACTACCACCGGAAATACGTCTACGTGCGCAGGCTAGTGGTAGTTGGGTATCACATTTGGCAAAGCGTATTGGAAAATTGTAACTTACCCATTTGCTATTCATTCCAACATTACTGTGGGGGGGGGGGGGGAATATCAAAACAAATCAGAAAAGAAAAAAGACTTGTGTAAATGTAGAATTGTTTAATCTGATATTCAGCCATGGAACATTTCCCTTCGTAAATCATAAATAAGTGGATTATGCCTTGTGGTGCTTACAATGGGTATCCCTTCTTGGAATGCAGGTTTGGGCATCTCAAGGTGGTGGCCAGCATAAACCCCCTACAGACCTGCTTTTTAGACAAAAAGCAAGCTGGGGAGTCGGCAGGGAAACGCGTACGGTACTGAAGGATGCTGATGGCCAGGTTTGTGACTGTGTTTGCAAGTTTCCCAGTGAGAACGATGAAGGAGAAGTCTTTCACCTTAAGCTTCTCTCAAGTCAAGCTGGTGTCAATTTTAATTATTCAGATTTTCGTTATTTTCGTAACATGTACAAATGAGCTGAGCCAAGCAATCCATTAGTATGGAATAATGTAAATTGCAAAGTTGTAATAAAGAAGTGTGGCATTAAAGAACTAATCATGGCTAACAGGAAGTCTGTTTCTCTCACGTAATGTGTCGCAAATAGCAGAATTAAATCAGAAATACTGTAGATTCTGAGAATGAAGCATGGTTAGTCCAAGAGCCATTGACATCAGTGATGGATTTGCTTAAAATTCAGCATTGAAGTGGAGTTATCCAATGTGCTTTCTTATCTTCAATGACCACTAGTGAAAGGAGCCTCTTTCTAATGTTGAAGCTACTGATGTCACGCTGCATGCTACTGATACTACTAGGATGGCAGGGTGTCTCATTAATTCTGCTTTTTTTGGCAGTACTGGTTTGCTCCCAATAAGATGGACTTTGACCCCAGTTTTCTGGGAACGCGCCTACTCTATGTAAGAGCTTATAAAAACAGACAAAAATAATTCAGTAGTCATTTTAACGTGTGTGGTGTTCATATTTTATCAATACAGGAGGCAGCTTCTGCAGTGAGCGAGGAAGTGAGTTTCATTCGGACTGATGTGACTGACAGCCACCCAGTTGGAAAGGGCAATGTAAGTATGATCCTTTGTCGTAGTAAGCTCTTGGACAAATATTTGGGTAATGCAGGGGCCTACTTTAATGAATTTCATTTGGGATTGTCTGCTTTTTCTTACTAAGTGACTTAAACCTTCCTCAATTCTATTTTTAAATAACAAGGAATATTTTATTAGACAATTTATTAGACAATTCACATTCAGTTTAAAGTTTATGCAACAAATGCTTCTGTAGACAATCACAACTGGATTTCTGTTTGAGATT
The DNA here is from genome assembly GCA_949126865.1 of Montipora capitata. Lineage (NCBI taxonomy): Eukaryota > Metazoa > Cnidaria > Anthozoa > Scleractinia > Acroporidae > Montipora > Montipora capitata. The sequence continues at coordinate 63,652,777 of OX421448.1, forward strand.
TTGCGTTTCTCCGTACTAGTATGTATTTGACCAAATGTGGTTCACATCTCTTTTGATAGCAATGCATGTTTCAAGTAAGTTGTGATAATGGCTTGCTTCCTCTTCTTTTTTTCCTTTTTAGGGAGAAACAGCAAAAGGTTGTTTAATTCAGTAAGAGTATTTTCTCAGCAGAGCCACGACCAGTCTCCAAGCTTTTAGCTAGTCTTTCGTATAATAAATCAGCTTAATTTTTTTTGTTTATATCTGTAAAGTGTAAAAATATGTCAAGGATGTTTTTATAATTTTTTGTAACACTCACAAGTACATGTTAAATAGGCAATCGATTTTTTTAACAAATATGTTCTTGGACAGAATGTAATAATCAAATTTGTGGTACCTTTTGCCTTATTAATAGTAGTTAATTTTCTAACTTTTGCCAGAGTATTTAGCTCTGTAGCTCCCAGAAGCCTTATAACCCATTATGGTTCACCAGCAAAAACTAAAGGAACTGATCCCCTCAACGTTGTGATGATGAGCACTGTTA
>OX421448.1:63663299-63665799 GCA_949126865.1 Montipora capitata
TAATATTCGGCTAAAGGGAAACATTTTATCGGGCAAAGTTTAGAAGAAGTACAAGTACCTCTGACAGAACGAGTTCAACGACCGTGTTGTAAGGCAGCACCCGGCCGTTCTTGCAGTTCTATTTGTTCCAGGTCCATTTATTGAATCAAAGTGGTATTAAATGTCGAATACTCTAGACTATTACCTCAAGCAACAATTGCAAACTTCTATATTTAGCGGGCCGTACTCCAATGTATGACGCACTATTATTATTATTATTATTATTATTATTATTATTATTATTATTATTATTATTATTATTATTATTATTATTATTATTATTATTATCATTATTATTATGGAACAATTGCAGAATACCCTGCAACACCTCATCACTATTGTTTCCCCTTGGTGGCATTCTATGAAGAACGAGTCGGAATACAATAGAGCTTATTCTTATTCCATGAAATGCAAATAAGTTGCATTCTTTTTTCAATTTAGCCATTATTATTATTATTATTATTATTATTATTATTATTATTATTATTATTATTGCACTGGTTGAATTGGTGCAAAAGGAATCACTCCGGATTATTTTCCTTGTCTTGCCATATGAAGAAGCACTTGTTTGCTTGCCTTCTGACTCCTCTTGTAATAGCGACATGCTACTAAAAGAGTGATTAAATGTATTGTTATTGTACTTAATTAACCAATAGTACATCTATTACTTCATTTGTCAGCTAGATGCTGAAATATGACCATTTTTTGACATTTTATGGTTTCTTTGTAAAACCTCTAGGTCCTGGGTACACTGGGGGGGGGGGGGGGAGGGGGAAGGAAATCGGATTAGTTAACAAATTTACATGACAATAGCCAGAAAAAAGAGGGGAGAAAAAATGGAGAAAACATTCAGACAGTCGCAGTGGCTGAATTATTTTGTGACTTCTTTTCAAATGCTTTCTGCCTTCCTGTTGTGACTGAAATTTGTTTTTCTAATTGTAAATTACCTTTGAGCTGATAAGGGTATTCTAACATCAAAGGTTTAGTATTGTTGTACTTATAGCTAAAAATGTTGTACACAATACTCGTCACATTTGTTGGAACACCCATCCCCGTTTCCCCCTTCCTCCAATGTTGATTTCCACAACTACTAGTAGTAGCCCGAAAAATTCTCACACAACATTGAATTGGGGGGAGGGGGATGTGGTATAAGCTACGATCTTGTAACACGACGATTCTGGACCATTCGCTAAGTGTTCCAACTAAATATGTCTAGCATTGTATGAGTATTTGTGTGCGTTGGTATGAAGCCGTGCGATTCCATATACGCCGTGCAATATTCCAACAGTTCCAAACTCGTGTGATAAGTACATTTTGTCCTCTGAACACTTTAATAGGCTCTATTCCCAGATGGACTGACATGATTATCAAGTGCAATGGTCAGCGTTGATTGACATATTTTATATATCAAGTAGTCAGAATAGCTATGCAAATATATTACAGCCCCTGAAGACGTTTCTTTATGCGATAGGACTGACTAAATCAGTTCTAGCAAAAGAAGAGTTCATCGGCGATGGTTGGTGCTCCGCTTTTGAAAATCTCAGGCTGAAACCCTGATTTGAGACCTTAAAAGGTTAACCCTAACCCTAACCCTAAACCCTAACCCTAATTAATGAAAAACGACAAGTCTCTAATTTCCCTCTTAAAGTGCAAAACGAGTCCGTTGTTTGTCATACACGACTTTTGACCATACCACTGTTTACCCTCATTAATTAGGTTAATTTATGTATGCACAATGGTGAAATAACTCAATGAATGCTTTCCAAATTCTGCCCCTCTAATGCTTGTTATAAGGAAGAAATGTATAGGCTTGAAAATATGACAACGTAATTAGGCTTTTGCAATCACTGATCTGTGATGACATGGTTTCGAATCGGGGATCTCAACGGTTCACCATGGTGAACCGTCGGTGAGCTGAAAGATAAATAGTTCATTTCTTTAAACAAACGATTCACCATGGTGAACCGTGCCGCAATAGCAGGAAATGTTACGGGATTTTTTTAATTTTACATTTACAAACTAGTTTAGAATACAACCTCGGGATAGGATGGTTCTTATGCCCGGAAACTCTTTCCCCCCTTACATATCGAGCTAAAGTGTCTGGTGAATCGCACGGTGAATCGTTGACAATCACTTCTCAATTTCAATTTGCATACATAAGTCCATTTTAATGTAATTATCCTGTGAATTCTTCTTGAGTTGGTACCAGCTCCACATCGGCACCACTCAATAGATTATTAATACACACCGAACCTCACAAGACGTCAGGGACCCCACCTCTCTAGCTTTATTCCCTTCGCTAACCGTTGTCACCCCTTCAAATGCCAACATCAGTACTAGTGCAAGGAAAATCGCCCTTATTTCCCTCGACTCTCGTCTCCATAATAATTGAAGCCCCCGATGCCATGTGTACGCTACGTTAATCAAAGTACACAGTGTCGACTACTTTACAGAGAAATGC
>OX421448.1:63673299-63683299 GCA_949126865.1 Montipora capitata
AGCAAGAACGGTCACTTTCCGGCATTATGCATGATACTGTTGCTCATTAATCCTTATCGGGTTCAAACGTGTTTATATTTTTAACATTTCGTGAGCAAGCGCTAAACCAATTAGCAAGTAATTAAGTGTTAGCTACCGCTGCAAGTTAAGATAATTTACGCACGCAATCACGTTGATTTGCCCGGAAATTCTTTATCTCCTAATCCCGCAATTATCAATCATAGCTTAGTTTTTTGGTTCGTCCTGTGGATATATAAGTAAGCTATTCACTCAGAGTTCAGTTTTGTTTAGTGTGTGCGCTATCACAAGTCAAGTCTTCGGTTCTGTATTTGCTTGGTGCGTCGCAGACCAAACGTGAGCCCTTTTAATTTGCTTTACCCTTTATATGGTTGCTAAGTATACTAGTGACAAGTTATGGACAGTAAACTTCCCTTTAGGACGTTTAGTTTCAGTATTTTTCAGCATGCAGATCTAAGGTTTTGTCTAGTCTTGCACGGTCGTGCATCGGTATCAAGTTATTATGTTTTAAGTTGTTCTTTTCCATGCCAAGTTTAGTTCGTATATATGTTGATCGGCATTTGTATGCCTAAACCTAGTTTCTAACCTTTTCAACGTCAGTATCATCTTTGTTGTAACGCTGGTTTCAATAGCTTAGTTGTATTTTGTCATATTTATTGTATTTCAGTTCGAACCGACTCTCGAATCGACTCTCGATTTTCGACCTCTGTCTTGTCCTTCAACTTCAAGCTCAGGGTACGACTTACGCTTTTCATTGGTCCTTCGATATTAGGAAATCGGCTAAGTCTGTACAAGAACGCAATAAATAATTATACGATTCAAGTCATTCTAATTTCTGTCGAGTATCAGACGCACCATTGGCTCTTCGGTAGCTATTCTCGAAGCCACAATCCTAACGCAAGATTCAATGCTGACATGAAGTGTCACCTGGAGCAAATTTGAGTGCAAGGGACTAATCAGAATGCTGATTTACGTTTTATTTATAGTGGTCGCATAAGCTGCGGGGTAACAGAACGTTTCGCCCCCCAGCGAGTTGGGCCCCTCCAAGTTCGCCCCACACATTTCAAGTTCGACCCCTTTACCTAACCGCAGGTCCCGGAAATCGATGGCTCTTTCGTCTGGCCATTGTGTGTCTTGAAAGAATAACACTTGAAATCCTCGATTTTGCTTGCGTTTTCTAGGACCGCGTAGATGTTGTTAAGTAATCAATTTGTGGTGTCAATAGTTTTGCACATTCGAATCAATGTCCTTGTAAAATCCGAATTTTCCTTATGCTTTCTATTTGTCAAATATAACCAAGGTACAGCGACTCAGTAATATGTCGACGATTTTCCCACTTCAGAACTAGGGTGAAGAGCTACAATCATTTTTCTTTTCGTTTTCCTGATCCCTGGGTAACATGTTGTCGTGCCTTTTTGTGTTCAGCCAATTTTTAGATCTTTACATTCTCATTGATAAAGTTCGTGTTTCTCTTGCTCAATCTGGTAGGTTCTTTTTCTACCCGTTGGTGAAGTCACTAATTTTCCGTGTTTTCCGCCATCAAAGTGGCTGGCTCCATAAGTTGTTTTTTTCGACCACAAGTAAAACAATAAGAGAAATATTCCACGTACTTCCTGCGGAACTGTTCAGTTAGGAATCCGTAAATAATAGGATTCACACATCCATGAAGGCAGTCAAGGATGTCGGAAAAGTGAAAGATGACCATTGAGACCTTAAATTCACGTGCCCCACCAAGGTCAAACAACAGCCAAGCGATTTGTCCGGGAAGCAAACAGACAGCGAACAGGAAAACAATAAGAGCAAGAGTCTTGATGACTTGAATGTTTTCGTGCCTTCTTTTTTGCGGCTTTTTCTTCTTTCCTTCGGATAAGGAGTTGTCGGGGACCGTTGTTCGCCATAAGTAGATGCCGATGCGGACGTAGGCGACAGCGATAATAAGCAATGGTAAAACGAACTGCAGAAGAAAGAGGGCAACAGTGTAGGCTTTTCGGTGATTTGAGGACGGCCAATCTTCCTGGCAGCTTCCGTCTTCAACGTATGCAACGATTGAGAGCGGCAATACAGTTATTAAGGACGAAATCCAGATGAACCCGATCCAAAGGTAGACGACCTTCTTCTTAATCTTGGGTTTGTGAGGATTTGTGATCAATCTGCAGCGATGAATAGCCATAGATGTTATGGTGAAGATGCTTAGAAAGTAGAAGATTGTTAACAGAGGTTGAACGATTCGACAATAGTACAGATTCTTGTAAATCCCTTTCACGTTCTCATAGATGTAAATAGGCATGGTAAATACAATGAAACTGAAATCAGAAATACCTAGATTTAGGATAAAGAGATCGTAAACAGACCTTTTGTGTCTCTTTCCTGTCACTACAGCCATAACCAAGCTGTTTCCAGCAAAGCCGACAATCAAGATACCTATGAAGAAGCCTAACATTGCTTGCCTTTTCGTTTCACCAGGTATCTCCACATCTGTGCTGTTCGACATTTTGGGAACCATGTTGTGTCAGCGTTGGTCTTGTAAGGCAGTCTTTAACTTCTTGGTTGCTTTCCCTTACCCTCTCGCTCAGGGTGATTTTTCGAACCTGTGAGCAAGTCAAACTGGTTTAGTATAAAAATGGAATAACTAGGGAAGCATCGCGGTAAACCTAAACTGAATCTGATCGTCAATCTTTTTAAAACGTCATTGACAAGCTTTTTCAAGTCTTGTCACTAATGTTCCTCGACAATAATTAGTCAATTCGAAACCAAGGAATAGGACTGTTCGTTAAGCAGCCAAAAATCGGTTGATTTTTTATTAAAAGTTTCTTTTGTGATAGCAGTCTGGCATGTAAGATGTTATCAGTCTTTTGCGCAGCGTTCCGACCTCAATAAATTCAAGAAAATCCAAGGAATTTGTAATGAAACGCGCTTATGAGACGTTGGTCAGCATGTCATAAGGTGAATAAGAGTTTTATTGCGAATTGCGGACCAATTATCAAAGACGCTTTTTAATTATCTTTTAACTGAAATTTCAGATCTGTTCGGGTGGCGAGTATTGTGAAGAAGCAAAGAGATTGGTTCAGCAACAGCTTTGGTATTAGGAATGTATATTAAAACAAAACTGAGTCGTTAGCCAAGCCTCGAGCTGTCCTTTCTTCTCCTTGATTTGGGCTCGCTGACTTGCCATTTCTGTTGGTCCTCTATCTTAATCGCATTATCGGTTATTCATCTTAAACTGCCGGTGCACTAACTTAAATCGGAGACCTTACCTTTAGGTTAACTTATAGTGACGCCAATGGCTTCTGCAATTTAGGAAACAGTAAATGTCCTAGTACACAGGTTATAAGTTGAATATTCATTTTTTTCTCAATTATAGAATACTCGTGTAATGACACTTATATCTTCAAAACAAAACATCCTGTTTGATCGATTGTCAAGTCATTTCACTTGACTCTTATTCGTACGAATTTGCGTCTGTTCTCTTCACAATTAAACTGCTTGTCTACTTATTTTGTCCTGGTGAACTAAGTCACATTGGATAAGAAGAAGAGAGCTGTCGGTTTCAGTAAAGCTCGTTCTTTGTAATCACCTAAAATAACCTTGGAAATTGAAACCCGCTGTTTTGTAATTAACGAGGCAAAGTATCAGTCGGTCTTAAAAAATTGAAGCGTAACTAGTAATAATTTTTGATCGACAGAGTTTTCTTCTATTTAATTTCAAATGCCATGGTCGTAATGATATTTTCCACCAGCTTTTGTGGATTTGATTAATGTACGATAAAATTGGAAATGAAAAGATTGCCGCTGTTTTATTTGATTTTTACTAGAATGGTTTTTTTGTGCTTAGAAATCGTTTTAAAAGTGAAATAATGAAAACTCGCGAAGTAAAACGAAGATGTGTTCTTCTTTAGCATGAAACATTTAAATACACAGTAGAACCAGTTCAGCGAAGCCGTCAAACAACGATCGAGATACTTAAGCCCACCTATCAAAACTTTGTGTTTGGAACAAGAATCGTATAATTTTCTTTGCGCTTTGTAAAACTAGGCCCAAGTTGCACTCTGTCAGTTTTGAAACTCTGAAGTCGTTTTCCCTTCTTCTGCCTGTGTGATTTTATGTTACTCATTTTACCATCTTTGTTTATTCAAGAAGATATCAAAACCGTCTATCGGTACAATATGCTGAGGTTTTCATTGCCTGGAAATTCTGCAGGCTATGAAACGATAAGTGGTGATGCCATTTTACTATAATCCGCGTAAGAAACAAAGTCTCTTTTCATTTGTTACCTTGCTCATAGGTGGTCAAGTAAAAGAGATTTGAATGGTTAGAAATCTGTTAACGAAAAGTTCGGGTTTATGACAGCCTGCTCAGTAAGATTTGAAATTGGTTTAAGATGAACGTCCATGTCGGCTACTGATCGAAAGGTTTCAACTAGTTATAAAGTTTGACGGAATTGAAATGTTTATCGTTGGATATTGGTTTTTTTTGCACAATTTTAGCAGTGAACACAAATGACGGAATCTCTTCTATGTTAAACTTTCATGCGTTGGTCTCTTGGAAGAATATATAGACCTTTACGGCAATCAATTTAATTTTTTCTTCTAAGAGCATTTCCCCAAACAAATTCCCGGTTTACGGTTGTATGATTCGGGTTACATATTACAACCAGTAGCCTTATCTCAAGAGAACCGATTGTCGTTTTGATTTGCATATTATTTACATATTTTTGGGGAAATTTTTACAGAAAATGGCAGGTATTTTTTGGTCAGTACGTCCTTAACAAGTAGAGTGGACCTCTTTTGCAGCTAAAATGCGTAGACTACGAGCACTGCGGGTTGCAAATACCGCGGGACCAACGCCCGCAGTATTTGCGACACACAGCTTCAGCCATTTTGAAAGTCGTTTCAACGATTTTTGGGAAAAGAGAGACTGCTCACAGTCTACTGAAATACGTGGTTGTGCTTCTAATTGTAAGGACCACTCTCTGTTCTATGAGAATTGCACTGGTATGAAGGGATCCTGAGGAAGTAATCTTGTAGCTATTCCAGAGTGCTATTTTCAATGACTTGTAGCTTCGTTTGCATCTCCTATTGTTTCGTTCTTCAATCACAGACCGCGTGTGGAAAGCTACGGGGTCTCCTTTTAAAGGGTATCACGACCGGAATGTTCTCGTCCTTAAGTGGTTGATGGTCGAGAACCGGATGTTATGTCTTGCTTGAAATAGGTTGAAACGTAATTCTTGCTTCACCTACATGATTAGCGGCCATATTTTTGACCGACTCAAAAGAAGACAGTGCTATCATAAAAGAGCTCGAGTCCCAGTAGAAATAGTTGGCCAAGATGCCACGTGAATGCGCCCCTTTTAACTGATCTAAGTAACATCAATGTTTTCTTTAAAATTCCGCTCCCTTATATGCGATAATTGTCTTGAACAAAGCGATTCCCTTTGTATATTTTGTTTTAAAACTTATTCCGGTCACTTATGCTAAGGCTTTTAACACTGGCTATATTTGAAGATTTCGTTCCTACAGAAGCAAGTTTTGAACAATACAACACTCTTATATGATTTGGTGAGCACATTCTTCACAAGGTTATTTATGCAAATAACAATATATCTATGATACGTTTTAAACGTTTATTTGGGATTAAAAACAACACGGCAGCTGTATTTGAAAGTCAGTGGCTTCGAAGAGTCTATATTTAATCTCTCTTTTTCTATCCTGTACCCTCTTTCTCTGTCCTTTTAAAAACACAATGCCACTGATATACTTCACGAAGAAGACAAACGTTTGCAATTACTTTCAACTTCAGGTAGATTCATCGTCACTAAATGTATTCTCAATAACGCTGCGCCAAATATTTTCCGACTAAGCATTATTCTTGGCGGAAAAACCCTACGGACATTTTCTTTCTCAAGCTTTGTATTTGTAAAATACTATTTTACAAATACAAAGCTTACTTTTCTTCAATGTTTTCGACAATAGTGATTGAACTATAAACTGTAAAAATGCAAAAACGTTAAGGATACAATCTGATTTGAACGGGGAAACTTTGGCGTTCTTGTAATAATCTGGGTAACGAGCATAGAGTTTATGTAAATCTGGAATTGAAAAGCATTTTTGCTTATTTAGAGTGAGTTTTCACACAAACCGACAAATGATCAACGAGCCAGCAAGCAAGCCGATAACTGACTTACCTTGTAACTAAAACGGTATTCCATATGCTTGCGGTCTAATGTGTTAGAGTATTCAGCCGTTAAATAACAGCTTTAAATGAAGAACTCCCCTTGAAAGCAAGTCTTGTGTAATAGCTAGGAAGTCCACTTCAGAACGCCCATCTGTCTCAAACCGGCTGATATCTCATTGTTGCAGAATTTGTAATGATTGGAATATCAACAATCCTAGTCAATTTCCTTTTTTCAAAGCAACCGGCACTAGCAGCAGATGGTTTGTTCGTGTATACAGGAAAAAGAGTTTTTTTTAGAAGGAAGCTGAAGCATTTTTATACGATAGATTGCTTAGTAGGCAACCTCCGTTTGGCTAGTTGATAGAGTATCGTGGGATCGGTATCTTTAGGAGGTAGGGCCCAGGCGGGATCAATAACTGATCGATAAGGGCTCCCGTTGTGTTTTAATATATTTTGTAATTCTTTTTTTCCACTTAAACAAGGTAATAATAAAGTTGTTGTTCTCAGTTAAAATAATTTGACTTTTTGGTCTTGACATATCAATTTTGCTCGGGCATCTCCCGGAACTGAGAACACTGATAAATTCTATGCTATTCACTACTTGTACAATCCCAAAGACACCTCTTTTACGCCCCAAAAATTTTGCATAATCATTGTTTGCAATTTCTCGTGAGACATGAAGGTGTCCCGAGCAAAATCGAAAACAATTCCTATGCAAATTTTTGGGGGGTCAAAGAGGTGTATGATGAGATTTGTGCAAGTACTGGATTGTACTTTTTCCGTCTTTGCAAGTCCAGGGGGGAGGGGGTGGGGGGAAGATGGGAGGCACTCTGTAAATTCAATGATTTTTTCAGAGACGCAGCCACCAGTGTGCTCTTTCCTTACTCCTTGTCTGTCTGTCAGTGTTCAATATCGTACTTCCGACCACTCGTTTCAGTTCTCCTCTTCCTGTTGTTTCTTTTACTTCCTGTTCGAGGTCTATCAAATGATCGTGTCTGTTTTTAATGGAAGTAGCTCAGAGAAGTTTTGAATTTTCAATTAGTGTACAAGATGACTTTGTTTTTTTTTTCGCGGACTTCTTCATTGGTGGCTGAGGATTTCCATGTTTAAAAAGCAGTTTTGTCTAGTATTGCAAAAGACCACTTCAGAGTGGTGTCCATGCTTCGGAGCCTTGCAGAGCGATGGGAAGTAAATATGCCCTCAATACTTTTAGCGTTTTTGCATTCCTCCCAATCCGAATACCTTTTCTATTATTCTGGTTCTAATTTAGCACTTTGCGACTTGCCGGGTCATTTTCTGATTTCATTTCTCGACCTCCTATAATTTTGCATCCTTGCTTCAAAACAGTAATTTTTTTTTATTCTTCATATATATCGTTTGGTCTCTTTTTTTCTACATTCAGCACCAGTCCCTCTTTGTCACCGCGTTCTTTTCACCTTTCCGTTGTTCTTGACTAAAAAGCACTGTTATTTGCATATCGCCGATTTCTATTTATCTTTCCTTTTAGGTTTACTTCATCATACACATCTGTCACTACTGCATGTCGTCGGGTCGGGATTTTACAGTACGGAAATTACCATGGAAACGGGCCGTTTCCGTTTTTGCTCTCTCTCTCGAAATTCAAGTTGAGCGGAACACAAAAAGATTTTAAAAAGTGGAATTTAATTTAACTACGGAGCTACTTAAGTCAATAAAAATTAAAAAATGCTCTATTTGCGTCTGGAAATTTTGATAAATATAAACTATATCGCAATAAAATACTTATACTGTCTCGATGCAGTAAGAAGTCATACTGCCACTCATATTTCAATGATCATGTTACAAATGTCAGAAAAACTTGGATCGGGATTAATCAGCACATCGCGCGGAAGAAAAAAAGATGCAAGCCTGTTGTCTTCCTAATGTGCTGAATGATTTCTTCTCTTCTGTGGGTCAAACACTTGCGGCATCAGTACCTCCTGCCAAATTTATTTTAGTGATTATCTCTCCGCCAACAATTCATCTAGTTCATTCTTCTTTGAGCCAACCACTTCCATAGAACTCGAAACTGGAATTTTGCTTCTCCCTTGTAATAAATCACATGGCTTATATTCCTCCCATTAGTTCCTTTACCACTGGCACAAGTAATGAAGACTTACGTCACAACAGGACGATATCCATCCAAATTAAAGCACGCAAAAGTCATTCTCATTTTCAAGGGCGGCGATGAAAAGGACTCTAGTAAGTACCGCCCCATTTCTCTTCTTTCACTTTTCAATCGACTCTTAGAGAAAGTTATGTATAATAGATTAAATCTTACGCTGAATCAAATGGACTTCTGTACAAGGGTCAGTATGGTTTTCGTTAGAATATGTCAACTCAGCGTGCAATTGTGGATGTCGTTAATTCGATTAAAAGAAATATGGATAAATTATTCACTTGTGGTATTTTCCTGGACTTTAACTAGACGCTCCGTGAGCGTAAACTGGGTTGCCTGGGTGGTATTGTGTAGGCGCGAAAACTGGATTTTCCCAGGAGAAATGCTGGCTGGGTCAATCCGAAATAACAAAGAAACAAGCGTAGGAATCCAATAGGTACTCCGGGTAACTCCTACGATGGAAGAAGCAGGCCAGGCATATTTCTCATCATCCGCTCACCAGAGCTGCTCAGTCCGGAAACGAAACACAATTGCCTTTTTTTGTTTCCTCAGAAACGAAACGTATCTATTTTGACTTCAGGATAAACGTTTTACACAATGTCGTGTAGTGGCCAATCATACTAGAGTTTACAATAGCTGTTATTACAGTTAAGCCCACGTCTCAGCGGTGTTAGTTTCAGAAGGCCAGAGAACGAGGCTTAATTTCGAATCAAGAACACGTGAACCTGAAGTATGTCAAGATATAAACGTATATATAAATGTAAACGTATATAGTTATCGACGTATATAAACAAAAGCCAAGGGAAATGGATCACAATGGATCACTAACGGAAGCGATAGACTTGTTAAAAATCCAAAGTTATCGCTTTTTCCATGCTAAGTGTTAATGTAAACATAGTGAGTAGAAATTCGAAATATGACCAATAGAGTGAGCCGAATCAACATATTTCATCTTTTCGCCCGCCCTTACCATTTCAGAAACGAAACACTATTTCTTTTTTAAGTAGCTCCTTTTTGAAATATCTTCTTGTTTGTAAAATTGTTGCATAAATTAAATTTGATCAAGAACGCAAAAATTCACATTAATGCGCAGTAGCTGGATAAGCTTGAAGAAATATTGCTGCCTCCCCAAATAAACTTTACTTTACACTAGAATGACTAAACAAATATCTTATGACGTGCAAAACTATGGCTACCTATTGATAATTTGTATGAAAGAACACTTCGAATACAAAATAGATAAAAAAGTTATTGTCATCTTAATGAAAATAACTCGCATATTGCATGTAAATATCAACCCACATATGCAAATTAGTTATAAGTTCGAATCATTTTGGAACGCCATCAACCCACAAAGACAGAAAAATCTCACAAAAACCTTTTACAGCCAAACAAACAACACATTTGCTTCCATTTTTATTGCGTGTGTGCAAACAAGCCGTGACAAAAGTAAAAACCATGTACGTATACATGGGAGGCGCGGTGGCCTCATGGTTAGTGCGCTCGACTCCGGATCGAGTGGTCCGGGTTCGGGGCCTGGCCGGGGACATTGTGCTGTGTTCTTGGGCAAGACACTTTACTCTCACGGTGCCTCTCTCCACCCAGGTGTATAAATGGGTACCGGCGTAATGCTGGGGGTAACCCTGCGATGGACTAGCATCCCATCCAGGGGGGG
>OX421448.1:63688299-63690799 GCA_949126865.1 Montipora capitata
TCTTTGGATAAGTTGTAGACAATTTTTGCTGCTCTACAGTGAAGTTTCTCAATTGTGTACAGAAGACCTGAATTTGTACACCAACCCCATAAAATAATACCATACTTTACAGAAGGTAATATTTCACTAAAATAGAACTTTAAAAGGACATTTTTGGGCAAACCCCTTGAGAGCTTCAATATGTCTATTTTGTGTGAAAAGGTTTTCTTTAGTAATGTTGATGTTGGCTCCCATTTTATTTTTGCTGGTGCTGATGCGAGATCAAAAGCTAAGCGAATGAGAGAAGTGATTCTCGTTAACATTAATTTCTGCATGACATGTCAGTTACCATGCAAAACGGTTAACCGCTACCTTTCTCAGTGTAGAGGAAACGTTTGATTGACCCTAAGCACAGTCACGTGGGCATGCATACTGTATCTAGAATAGAAACTGGAAGTCATATAAACTATGTGATAGCAATTTGGTGGCAGTACGTATACTTTTTTTTACATGAAAGTGTTTTAGAGTGCAGTCGTAGAGTCCACAATCTGTTGAATTGTGAGATGTGCGTCTCTATGTGCAATACGTTCAGAGACAGAAACTCTGTCAAGCTTATTGTGTCCTGGCATTCCATTCGTTTTGCTTTTCGATTGCTGTAAGGAACTTTGAATGGGACGCAAAATTTTCAACCTTTGCAAGATCGAATGTCTGCAACAGCAACACAAGTACGAAAGATATTTAACGTAGCCACGCCTGAATTGTTTGGTGATACTTCCGTACACAAGGGGATTAAGACAGCTGTGGAAAACTGTTAGCACAAGGGAAAACTTGAATATAACATTTGCGGCGATCCTTTGTTGGTGTTTATTACCAAAGTCAAGTAACATCCACCCTACTTGACTCGGTAGCATGCATACTGCAAATATACCTACGATGATCGCCAGGGTTTTTGTTACTTTGAAATTCTCGCGTCTCCTTGCTTGGTTTTCTATTGTCTTGTCGGCCAACTTGCGTTTGCAACAGCATTGGAACGAACGGTTCAGATCCAAGCCGATTCTTATGTACGCTATCGCGATAACAACTAAAGGAAGTACGTACTGTAGGACGAATAACGTTGCAGTGTATGCCCGTCTGTGATTCAAACTTGGCCAGTTTTCAATGCATTCGCTCGATTGCTCAGGCCTTGTGACAATCATCAGGGGAAGGACATTAATAAAGGAAAGAATCCACAATAATGTAATCCACAGCATCGCGGACCTCTGACGCATTTCTTGTTTAAACGGGTTTAAGATCACGTGACAGCGATGGATCGCCATTGAAGTCAGAGTATATACACTGACGAAGAATGACACGGTCATTAACGGAAAAATGAAATGACACAGGAACGGGTTTACGGGAATGGTATGAAACATGCCGTAAATATGGATGGGAAGGAAAAATATGAGTAAAAGGTCTGACACAGCTAAATTCATTATGAAAAAATCGTTGACTGTTTTCTTGGTGCGTTTGGCCGCAATAACGGTCAAGACAAGCAAGTTTCCAATAAGCCCGACGACGAATGTGGCGATATAAAACCCAACACGCACGTTTCTTTCTGTAAGCCTTTGTTGACCTGTGTTGGTGGAGTTAGTGGACATGTCGTCTTCTTTGTCAGCGACAAGATCCCTGGGTAAATTTCACTTGGGGAATTTTGGACGAAACAAGTGACTGCTTGACAATTTTGCCTCTTTTTCTAAGTTATATTTCCGATGGAGCAACCTAGGAGCAAAAAAGATAAAATTTCATTTCTCTTAAGCAGCAGTGAATTCTTAGATGTGACGTTACGTCAATTAATCAATTAATCTAGGATCCAGAAAGCTTTCTTTGTTGGGAGAGCTTTGATTGCTGATAATTTACAATATTCTAGTTTTTATCGATAAAGTGTTACTTCGGGAATTGCTTAAAGGTGTAGTAGTAACTATATCATGAGGCTGTTACCCAGGACCACTGTATATGTAAGAAGAGATCGAAAAGAAGGTTGAACGCAATTACTGAAGATCTAACTAACCTTTGTTTAATGATCGAAGCTTTTAAAGATAGTTCGTGAGCAGCTGCAAGACTTAAGATCAAAATCGCGTTGCTTTCTGTTTTGCTAATTTGGTGGTTAAAAAATATTGGTTCTTCTTTGATCAATCTCTTGTGAACCCACTACGTGATTGAATCAGTGACGATGAATTGCCCTCGACCTTTGAGCCACCGGAGCGCAGATTACATCTAAGTAAACCTGGCCATTAATTGATCTTATTCAACCACTGCTCCGGATTTGAATGACAATAAACTTGTAAAACGCTGGTCGGCTTGTTTTATTTCGTTTTCGCAAAAAGACCATTTTACGCTGTTTTTAGTTATTAAAATGAACGGAAGCTTTTAAGTGGCATTACTGATTCGTGTGGGGGTATAAGACTGAAAAAGCGCACAGTTTATTTATGTATCAAACGCTGTGCAAACATGAAAGTTTATCATTTTTAAATTTTACTGTCGG
>OX421448.1:63695799-63700799 GCA_949126865.1 Montipora capitata
CTTGCCTGTATCAAATGTAACATCAATAGGTAACATGGGGGCTAACTAGGAAACTACATGGTTTATTTGGCCACCATGCTCAAGCACTTTTACTCAATACAATGGAAACATCATCGGCAACTGTAAACGTCTGTAACTAAATTACAGTAAGGACACTTGAACCGTGAACACTTGACATTTTTGTGTACATTGTTTTTTTCGACGGCGAAGAAATAAAGGCTCTTCCTATGATGTATAGTGTTACATGTATAGCATTTTGTAAGTGTAAAAACACTAAATACTCTTGTCAAAAGGACGAACCCACATTCTATAGTAAATAAAAAAATGTACAAAAAAATAACAAGTGTTCATGGTTCGAGTGTCCTCACTGTAAGTCACCACGTCAAGAGGAAATAAATTGTGTTGTATTGTATTGTATTGTGATCTGACCCGTAGCCGTTAGTTTGTGGCAATATGCGTTTAATCGGTTCTATAGTTTTCTCTCCAAGTTATTTCTATCTTTCAAGATCTATATAGAAGTTGCATTCGAGATTAAAGATAAAATACAAACAGCGGTGATAAGCATGGTAAACTAACGCATTTTATAAACTTTTAGAATTGACGTTTTGTATGCTAGGCAACATACATTTTCAAAAGTAACCGTTATAATGTACTAGTAAGGGGTCTGGAACTAAGAAAAAAGATCTTAACAGTAAATTATAAAGGAGGAATTAATTAATAAGTCAACAGCTTGCCACTGCTATCCTTGACATTAAAAGCTGTCTTAGTAATTGAAGATGCTGAATTAATAACGTTTCCTTAATTTTGCAATGAACGTCAGTTTTGCTTGACACAAAAATGTCAGGGAAAAGTGGTGGGCTATAGCCCCTTAGCCCCTCTCTCTCTGCGGCCCCTGCAGTCCAAAGTCAATTTAAAGCCAGTTGCTGGGATTGTGATGACTTTTACAAAGGAAAAACAAAACAACGCCTCCATGACAGAAAAACGGAGCATTTTAAGGCCCTCGTTAAAACTTTGTCCAGTGGCTTTAATATGATCAGCAATATGGCTAGCGGGTAGTCATGTTTTACGAGGGCCTTAAAATGTTCCGTTTTTCTGTCATGGAGGCGTTGTTTTATTTTTCCTTTGTAAAAGTCATCACAATCCCAGCAACCGGCTTTAAATTGACTTTGGACTGCAGGAGCCGCAGAGAGAGAGAGAGAGGGGATAAGGGGCTATAGCCCCCCCACTTTTTCCTACGGTGTTGTTTTCTCCTAAACCTCTCCCACCTCCCCTCACACTTCCGTGATCCATACCAAAACTTCTCCCCCCCCCCCCCCCCCCCCACCACTTTCAAACGTACTCCGCGGCCCCTGGACTGTTGAGGGTGGTTCAAGCGACCTTTGTGTGGGACGAGTGTTTTGGAAAATTATCGGCTTCAGGTTAACGCAAGAGTAGAACTGGACTTCAGGCGTTTAGAGATTTGATTGCTCTGTAAACCTAAGTGAGATAACAAAAAATGTAAATACCTTTGCTAATTGCAATGTAAAATTCATGATGATTTGCCGCACCCACACTTTTTGTCTACCCTTGATAAAACATTTATAGCAAAGTAGTCGTTCCATGTTGGAAGGTATATGCTGCGAGTAGTTTTGAGAGTTTACAGTAGAACAATTGTTACGAAAGGGGAAGCTGGCTATTACAATTGTGTGCATAGACATAAACTATGAATTGTTTTGTAGCTGATCAGCTGTTGTGACATATGGGACTTTCATCCAATAATCACATTCAGTATATACTAAAACAGTGGATAGCGATGAACCCGCGCGCTGATTTGCTACTCAAACTCCGGATATCCTTGCTATTCACCTCCGAGCAATTCGCGCGGAATTTGCGCCCGAAAATGTTATAATCTTTGCATGAATAAATGAGTTAAAATCATCTTTTTGTGCTATATTATCTCACTGTTTTAGTATATACTAAAACAACTATTCACCTCACTGTCGGTGCCTAGTTAACAATTTTTCCATTCGCCGAGTTGGCTATAACCAGTCTCATATCTAACAAGTGCGAATGGAGCGAATGGAATAATTGTTAATTATTCAATTCCTTAATTAATTTAAACTCCAGAAGTTTAGAAAGTACGAAATACGAGCGAAAAAAGCGCGCAAATCCGAGCGAAATCGAAAAAACTTGATGAGAACTGATGAGATGTTGTGTAAGACCTTGTGGTCACACAAGCGCAGGCTCATCACAAGAACATTTCTTACCTTTTCGCGTACCTCTAAACTTTTCAC
Source organism: Montipora capitata (assembly GCA_949126865.1). NCBI lineage: Eukaryota > Metazoa > Cnidaria > Anthozoa > Scleractinia > Acroporidae > Montipora > Montipora capitata. The sequence continues at coordinate 63,698,073 of OX421448.1, forward strand.
AAAAACGTTTTTTTTTTGCTCTATTCAGAGAGAAATTTCGCTTTCCGGTGAAAAAACTTTTTAGCTTGGCAACGCTTAGCGGAATCATTTACCAGATAAGGTCAAACTAAGGTATATGAGCTGATAACCGAGATTGAGTGAACCAATCAGAGCACAAGAAATGCATTATCTGAGGTTGAAAATTTAATAATGGTGGATATTTAGCTCGCCGCTTATCCACCACTAGCCACCTCCACTTCGGTGAATAGTTGCTAATTATTAACTTTTCAACATTGTTAACTTCCTTAGAAAAATTCATTCAACGGAGAAAGAAACTGAACAATGTTCAAAAACGACCTAAGAAACGTTAATCGCTTCAAAGTAAGAAAGCGAATGACAATTACAACTCAGTCAACACTGGCGGGAGTTAAAAATCTAGAAAAACACTCAGCGAAAGGAAGTTAAGAAGGTAAACGATGGCACCAAGTAACAACAAGCGAAACGTGCAGAAATGCACGAAACTAGTGTAGTAGCGAAAGTACCCCGATGACAATCCAAAAATTGTAACCCGAAAACTTTCCCGAACAATCGTCCGAATCTTCTGCCGAGCGCGAGCCCACTCACTAGCTCAAAAAATCCTGAAGAATAAAAAATATATCCGGTATCGAGCACCACAGGTAACCCTTGCGTAAGGAAGCGGCTTGCTAGCTTAGTGTCGATGCTTGCTTGTAACAAACGCTAAACAAGAAAATCCCAAGCTTAACCATATAAAGTTACTGGACGTACACAAATATAAATTTTCTCTTTGTGATCTGCATTTATTTCACGGCATGATCACTCACAAACTGAGCTACAGGTGGTTAACATGTTTTTTTTTTTGGGGGGGGGTGTTTATTATAAGAAATCAGTAATATTATATGTAAGAAGAAGAAAGAAAATTCCAGGTGATACCAAAGAAACTGCAGCACTGCTTCCAAACAAAGAACTCCACCAATCACTTGTCGAGACATCCTCGTCGTTGGCTTCTTCGTCACTAATTTCTTTTCTGAATGGAGACTGTTTAATGAGTCCCTTATTACACAAATCACTGTAACACCATTTGATGCATGCAGTATTGTGGCAGCCCGCTGGCCGAAACCAATCGCGGCCGCATCCCATTTTCTTCATTCTTCCATTATATTCGAAGAAGCAACCGTTGTCGTAATAAGCGCATTCCTGGGGCGAGTGAGCAATACAAGATTGGAGGTCTATTCCTTGACCTGAAGGGCAGGTATGACATCGTAAAGACAACGCTGACGACGAAAGAAAACTATGTTAGCCACTATGTGGCTCTCTAGTTAGTTGATTATTCAATTGTCCAAATAATAAAGCGGTCAATTTTAGTGAAGGGTGATTTGAATTGCGATTGTCATCACGAAGTCTGTCCGAGAAATTGATTGGCTAAATATACATAAAGCATAAAGCTTATACATAAAGCATAGTTTTCTTCATTCGTAAAATATAGCATTGTCTGCCGCAACAATAAATCTTACCTGTAAAGATCATCGACAAAAAGCAAATTATCAACAGCTGCCTCATTTTGCCTCCATGTCAAATCTGTTGTTAGGCGACATTTGTACGTCATAAACTGCATCGTTTGTTTCGTTTGTTCTGATTGCGTTCAGAGCGCATTACGCATGCTGCAGTAGTGATTTCAATCTTGCGACAGAAATATTTACAATCGCCCGCGTCTCGAGCCTTTATTTGGCGTAGTAAAGTCTGTTGAGGTTGCTCAATGAGGGAAAAAGTGATAGAGCTGGAGAGGAAAGAGCGGCCAGTAGAAGTGGGTTTATTCCCTTTGCTTGCAACATCGTTTATTCACGTGACACTGTGGCTGCTCCCTACGATTTAGATAAAAATGTAAATGCTTTTGTTTATAACGGAACTACATTTAGCTATCAAGCTATGTTCACAGGCACCCAACTTTTAATAATCTGAAAGAAACAATTCAAACTTAACAGAAACATGATTAAGAACATAAACTGGCAGGAGGCAACCAGTTGGCTACTTACAAAGCGTGGTAGAATTGAATTCGGGACAACAGCTTGCAAACGTAACGCCCTAACCACGCCGCTTAAGCTTAAGATGCGCTTCCTTTTAAGATTCTCCGTTTTAGATGCTTGAAAAAGACTTAAAAATGAAAATTGATCTTGTGGAAGATTACATTACAGTGTAAACACGCGTCACTTGTGATTTTGATGTGTTTTTCCTTTTTTAGACTTGCTCTTTATGCGCTTTGTTCGGGCTTTTCCCCATAAAATTGTTGGCGTTTATTTCCTTTAACATTCCATCTTTTGAACACTGTTTTGGTATACCACGATGTTTTAGTATACCATGATGTAGTTGACAGCGCCACCGCGCTCTCTCCATTTCTATTAGGGACTTTAAGATCTGCGACGCGACGGTAACGAAAACGTCATTTAAAATTGCAAGCTCAGGTTTATTAATCTTTTTCGTCGTTATGTCGGCTTGTCTAACTTCTAAAAACTAGTGTAACTCCCCAGGAACTGAATTAGGAGGTGCGGTATTGAATCTACGACAGAAAATTCTAATTCGCTGCTTTTTGTTCACGTTCTCCGTAAAACTTGAGAATTCGTCATTTCAAGTCGTAGATTTGCTGAAAACGTGAAAGAAATGTACAAAAATGAAAAATGCACGTGCACAGCGTTCAAAGCTATTGTTTTTGCTCATTAAATATGCAAAATTTGT
>OX421448.1:63705799-63708299 GCA_949126865.1 Montipora capitata
TCAAGAATCAGGCGGAGCAGGTATCAACAACACATCATCTATCGTAAGCGAACATACTGTGGCGGAGTCGGGAACCAGGCCAACAAGTTTGAACGAAGCTGAACGAAGCTTCAAAATTGTTTTCTATTGCTTTCTTTTTATTTTTGGTTCCTTGGGAAACGTATTGGTTATTGTGGTCGTAAAAGGGAAACCTAAACGGACCATAAACGACTTCTTCATTTTAAACTTAGCAGCAGCAGATTTGACGTTTTTATGGTGCTCTGTCCCATTTTATACTTATGAGCTGTTTCAAACATTTGAAAAGAACATGTTTTATTGCAAATTGATTTGGCCTTTGATGTCGGTGACTCTTTCTGTGAGCGTCTTTACTTTAACTTCAATGTCAATAGAGCGATGCAGGGGAATCACGAACCCATTGCAGCCCAGAATCAAGCTAAAAGCTACTCTAATTTGGATACTCTTAATTTGGATTGTCGCTTTTGTCACAATTGTTCCATTGATGATTGTGGCAAAATCGGGTGATGCTCATTGTGAAGAAGGATGGCCGCACATTTATTTCAGGCAAGCATATACTGCAGTGTTATTTGGATTTCAGTACGTGATCCCCTTTATGATAATAATCACCGCGTACCTTAGAACTTCCTTCTGGCTCATGACAACACGGCTACCAATGCGAACGTCAATAAACTCCCGTGGGCAAATAGTCAAACAGAAGACGCGAACTGAAAACGTGCAAATAATACAAACTTTAGCGGTTATTGTATTTCTTTTCATGGCGTGTATGCTGCCGAATCAGATTGCTTGGTTGTTGTTCGATTTTGGGGGCGAGTCCTACAGGGAACTTTCCAAAGCTTTCTGGACTTGTGCCGAGGCACTGATTTACTTACACGCATGCGTAAACCCTATTGTATATGGAACCCTGACGCACCAGTTTCGCAAAAGATACGTTCGGTATTTAGTCTATGTGTTTTGCGGTAGAAAAAAAAGCCTTCGACCGGGAGGCACTTCCCGAAATGATACAACGAAGCGAAGAAATAGGAATCAACAGGCTGCAGCCGTAATTCACGGTTCTCTAAAACAGTTTACGAGTGTCATCGAAAGAAGTACAACTACGAGCCTGGATATCCAGTCCTCACCAGAGTTAGTAACAAGTGGAAAGATTAACCACTGGAGAAGCCCATCATCAGTTTTGTCGCCTTCGGTTAGGCGGTCTTCAAGCATAGTGATGGTTATTGGACCAACCTGCGGACAACACACTATAAACACAGCGACATTAATGAATTTGTCCTTTTGCAATCAATGTTTGGATGTTTCTTATGATGACGAGAAGATCGTCGAAGATACAAAACTATGAGGCCCGTAAAACATTATCATTAGGTAGTTCAGTAGTTGTCGGTAGAATCACACTTGCGCGTGCGAGGAATGCTATTTTCGGAGTAACTGACACAGCCAAGAGTTAAGTAGATTTTACATGGTTTTCTCATTTTTCTTCATCTCACCAGAAAACCCTGATCTTTCCCTCGTCATGCAGCGCTCTAACCATTCCAAAAATATTTGATTTTGGATCCACTGCCATCGTTTGATGGACTGGGAACAAGGTAACGTATTACGCGCGCATGTGCAGAAGGGAAATTAGTACATGTATGTTCATCGAATATCGGAATATTCTTTCAAGAGGCCGCATTCCTTTTGGACAGCTGAATGAAAGCAAAGCACGTATAATCTGAGGATGAGATGGGACGAGGGAGTGGTTTTTATGAGTTGTTGTATGACTTGCTAATACTGGTGGTAACCAGATATTTGAACCACCTTTACGACTGCATGCACAATGCGATCAAAAACAAGCCTTTATTAAGATACAAAGAAGACCATTTTCTTTAGCCAGAACAACTTTTGAAAACTGTGGTTATTTGCGTAATGATTCTCCTGATAACTCATGATGTAGTGACATCTTAAGAACAAAGTTATCTTTTTTACAGACTTTGCATCTGCTATGTTTCAAAGGATAAATGGATGCTAGTTTAATTATGGTAACATTGTCATAAATCATGAAATAACTATTCTTAAAACCAAAGCGAATGAATTAGATTAAATTCAGATAAACAATTTGGAATAAAGATAAGCGTTATAAGTTAACGCTGCAACGTTTTGATAACTCCAGACATCATTTTCATGTAACTTGAAATATACCAAAGCCCCGCAAAATTTCGGATAGGGTGAGATCAGTGAGGTTGTAAGCTAATTAGTTTAGGAGTAGGATTAGTTCTGACCTCAGAAAAAAACGGGTACCACCAGAGGGAAACATGATGAGAGGGGTTGGGGGAATCAACCTACCCGTCCCCGGGATTCCACAGAGATGTCTGTGGCCCCGCCCTTACCTTTCCGTTAAAAAAACCCAGTAAAACCGATTTGTGCAAGCCCACTTTCTTCTGTGTAATCGCCGCTCCATAAAGCTCATTATATATCCGGCTCTAATACTCTTCGTTCTTCTTTACTGGTC
>OX421448.1:63710799-63723299 GCA_949126865.1 Montipora capitata
AATTAATATGTATTTGCCCCCTGAGCATCCCAAAATGTCTTTCGAAACAATAGAAATCAGAATGACCGCCTTATTTACAAAAAGGTCTATTGAGTGATGACGTGCAATAAGTGCATCCGCGTAAGTCAGTGAACAAAACACTGCAGGCTCAGAACAAATGGTTTAGGACCCTGCCTAAAGTCACGCCACAAGTCCACTTTCCCTGAATATTTCTGGGTAATCAGAACATTAAAAATATATCATTTTATTATATAAACACCAATGAAATACCAAGTGAGCTTTCGTTCGAAAACATGATATCTTCACACGTGAGAAAACAAAAAGGGGGTTATCTTCACACGTGAAAAGATCACTGTTGTTATGGTTACATATAAAAATCGCGCCGTAGAGAAATTTCGTATCTCCGCGCAGCCATGTAATATCCTCTATTTACTAGATATCGAACGCATTTTACTAATCCAAGAATATTGCTGGTATAGGGAATTAAGAAATGTGCTATCCGAGGAGGCTCTAGGGTGGCCGGACCTTGTAAACGAGGGCTTTGAATAGTTATATTAGATTGTCTGAAATTTTGCATAAAGCTATATAAACTAGAATAAACTATCCAAGTTTATGCAGTGCCTTGACTTTTATGCCCTGCCCAGGTACTTACAGTTCGAGCTGGAGCGGGTCCAGAAAAGGGCCCTGTCAATCATTTGCCCCTGTCTATCTTATGACGAGGTACTAACGGAAGCTGGTATTCCAACCGTCACTTCATATGGCGAGGATACATGTGACAAGGTTTTAAACGCTGCTCTTGACAACAAAGATAACAGATGAAACAAGTTGTTAACTGAAGTCAACTGGGAGCTTAAGCAAGGACGACGACGAGGCCTACGAGAACGCCACATAAGAAAACAATAGTTCTGCGCGCCCTGCACGTGCGTTTTACATTTTGATACATTTCTTTGCCGTTATTTGCGTCTTAACAACGACGTGATATGATCAAATTTCAGGTCATTTGGAGGACGAGAGCACCTGACGATGAACTTTCAATTTTCTCTCTAAATATCTGTTAAATCTGTATTTTAAAGTTTTACGACCACGATGTTACAGGATTAAAACAGAAACTGAACATACATACAAGATGCTTTTCTGGTCTCTGCAACACTCCCACTCGAGCACGCATGGTATTGTGGGATGTCCAATACATAATCTTCCGCCGGGGGTTAACTCAAACATCCGGTTTCGATACATTACATCCCTCCTTTGTTGTTGTTTTTTTTTTAAAGAGCATAATGAAATCTCCAAAATGAACGAATACGAAAACTTAAATACTGGATAAAGAGATCAAGTTTAACATGATAAACAGGGTACAGCTGTAAGACGCTTCGCCAATAAGAAAGTCCTGTCATGCCTTTGAGAGTTCATAATCATCAAATCGTTTAGTAAGTCTAATAGTTCGAGTTGGTCTCGGGCTTGTTTTAAGCATAGGTGACCTTGGGTTAACTGTCTGCTGTTCTGAAACTGGGCTAGCAATGGGCTGACTAGCAATTGGCTGGCTAGTAACTGGCTGCAGTGGTACCACTGATTGTGACTCTGTAGTACTATTCTCCTGGTACTTTTTAACAAATGACACATTCCGTTTTACTTCTACGTCATCTTTCTTCCTTAATGTGACTTCCCCTCTAGTTCTGTCTATAACTTCACAAGGACAGGGGTCGTACTTTGGAGACAATTTGTTTGTTTTGGTGTTTCTCAATAGTATTTGATCTCCAACTTCCACTTGACTCTCAACTGCATGTCTCTTTGTGTCCATATAATCTTTCTTGCCAGCTGTCGTGCCCAAAAAATGTACATGTTAAAGCTTTCGCAAGCCCACACCAGTGCTGAGGCTTCTCTTTCTGTCTGGCTGCACCTCTTGAGGCATAAGCAATAACCCTCCACTCAACCCCTTGGAACTGAGTCAACACCGCACCTAAACCAACAGGTGATGCATCTACCACAATCCTTGTCTTGCTGTTTACATCAAAGTAAGCTAATGCACTTGTGCTTGTGATCAGTTCCTTCAACTTGTCAAATGCAGCCTGTTGTTCTGACTGTCATTTGAACTCCACATTCTCGTGAGTTAATCTCTGGATAAGTTCTGCAACAGTGGGCAGGTCTGGGACACAAATTGGACCAGACCCAGGAATGATCGTGCCTCGCTGGCGTTCTGCGATGGATCTGCATTCCGGATTGCGGCAACCTTCTTCTCACTAGGTTCTACCCCATTCTGTATCACTTGATGACCAAAGAATGTTAACCTTGGTAACCTGAACTCACATTTGTCCCCATTCAACGTCAAACTCACCTCCTTTAAACGATTGAGCACAACAAAAAGCCTCTCATCATGCTAAGCAGTACCATTACCATGAATGAGGTCACCCCAAACATGAGACGGGTATATCTGTAAAGACCGCGGTGAGTCACAAATGTTGTCACATGCCTATTCTCCTCTGCAAGAAGTACCTGATGAAACCCCCACTTCAGGTCTACACGGCTAAATACTGTGCTGCCATTCAAGTCTTGGAGAACTTCTTCAACTGTGGGGATGGGCTGACGTTCTCTAATAATTTCTTGGTTGGTGCACCTCATGTCAACGCAAATTCTAAAATCACCATCAGGTTTGGGTACAACAACAAGTGGGGAGACCCAACTGGTTGGTCCCTCTGGTACTTCTTCTATGATCCCACAAACTAGCAACTCATCTAACTTTCTCTCCACTTTCTCCCTCACACCAAATGAGATTCTACGGACGGGTTGTGCAACCGGTTTTACAGAAGTATCGACGTTAAGTTTCAACTCGTAGCCCCTCAAGAGACCCACCCCATTAAACAGTTCTTTGTGGGCGTTTTCCATTTACAAAAAATTTCCGGACATATCCGTGGAAATTTCCATCGGGTGAAAAACGTGTTCCATTTAACTCAGGTCCGTTCGCCACCCAGTGATTGCGATTTTTACGCGCCGAAATTTAAAAATATGGCCGTGAATAGCCTGGAAGTGGTAAGACCTTTCAAAAGTTGTAAATGGAACACACATTTCCATCGGAAAGTTTCCAACGGGAAAACAGGACTACCTTTTCAGAAGTTCCGTTTATTCCGGAAATTTTCCAGTGGAACGAACCAAAAACGTGTGTTCCATTTACATCCCAACCGGAATTTCCGGAATTTCTTGGTAAATGGAAAACGCCCTGTATTTATCCCTTATGTCTTGATCTGTGGTCTCTACCTCAACACTGTTCACTGAATGGGTGGGTCCAATGCGTAAAAGGTTCAGTTTTTCCTCCGTGTCTCGACATAGTATAGTCCTGCCATCTCCATTTATAGCCACAAAGTCAGCTTCAACAGTAGTATCAGTGTCAGTACACGTGACATGAGCAGTAAATGTTCCTAAGATTGGTAGCGGTTTAGTGTTCCCATAGGCAAATAAGACCTTGGCCTCTTTTCGGGTTTTGCACTGAATTCTCTGAGTCTTAAGCCACATACACGTTGGTTTGCCTAGCAGGTTGCTTGTCGCACCAGAGTCAATTAGGACATTTGGCAAATGGACACCTCCAACACGCAGGGTTACTACTCCATTACTCGGTCGTGTATCATCTCCTACAGAAGACACGTACTCAGGACCAGTGCCGCGTCTTTCATCCTGTTCTGCACTTTCGTTTCCATCGCCATCACCATCTTGCCGCTATCAGTTATCTTTGGCTCAACTTTCGTACCTCGGCTATTGACACCTCGTCTTTACCCCTGCTGAAAATTTTGGGATGTCCCTCTCCTGCACTTCACTTTAAAATGACCGATTTCTCCACACTGGTCACATTTACGACCCCTTGCAGGACATCTTCTATCCCTTGCTAAATGATCATCCCGGCCACAGCTAAAACAACTCCCCCTGTCAACATTCCTATTCAACCCAGTACCGGTGACATAACTGACCTGTTCTGAATTAGCGTTCCCTCCCATTGCCACCATTTGTAAATCAACTGCTTCCTGAGCTCTAGCAGTTATTAAGAAATCATTCAAAGTTAACAATGCCATCTTTTTCAAGGAACTTTCGACGCAACTTCGCAGAATAACATTTATCAATTAACTGGTCTCTGATGTACTCGTCCTCTCGGTCCCCAAAGTCACATGAGGCCGTACGTTGTCGCAGCCGACAGACGAATTGATAAACAGTCTCCTCGCTACTTTGAGTAATTTGCCGAAACAAGTGTCTCTCGAAAGGTACATTAGCTTTAGGAATAAAGTCATCATCTGGTACCTTAAAAGCGTGGTGGGGTAATCCCTATCTTCACCATGAGGAACGAGAGTAAAATAAACGTCTTGGACCTTGAGACCGGCCGTGTGAAGCAAAAGGCCACGTTTTTGCGAGTCACTTGTGATCCCTTTTCTCAGCACGTATAACTCGAAAGCTCTTTTCCATTTTCTCCAACGCTGTGAAATGGAGTGTGGTTCCCCTTTTACTTGAAAAGGCTGTAAACCACCAACCTCAGTCTACAGCCACCGGCGTCAGAACTCCACTGTTAGTGGCAGCACTCGCCGAACCTTCCGTCTCATCCGATCCTCCGGGCATCGCACCAAACTACGTCCTAACATTTGGTTTTATCAACGGAGTTGATAATGTAAATTGGCCACCGTACAGAGATTCTAAAAGCTGACGTTTCGAGCGTTAGCCCTTCGTCAGAGCGAATCGAGGGATTATGGGTTACGTGTAGTATTTATAGTAGAGTAGGAGCTACGCTATTGGTGGTAACATGGCAACGTGAAAAATAGGAATATATTAGTTAAATGAAAAGCGTTCGTTAATACCGTGAGGATTAAGGGTGCCGATTTGAAAGATGAATTTTTGTTCCAGATTCTTGCGGCTTTCCGTCGTACCTAGATGTAGGGAAAGGCCGCAGATAGCCATGTGTTTTTTGGAGTGGTTAGGCAGATTAAAATGGCGAGCGACTGGCTTAGATGCATCCTTGTCATTCTTCTCAACATCGCGAAGGTGTTCGCGGAATCGGTCACCTAGTCGTCTACCTGTCTCACCAATGTATAATTTATTGCATAACGTACAGGTTATGCAATAAATGACATTTGCGGAGGTACATGTGAAACGATCGGTGATCTTAACAGATCGCTTAGGTCCCGATATCTTGCTAGTGTTAACAATGAAAAGACAAGTTTTGCATCGTGAGCGCGCGCATTTGAAAGTGCCGGGTTGCTCGTTAGTTTTGAGCGCGCTTCTAACTAAAAAGTTGCCTACGTTTTTGTCGCGTTTGAATGAAATAAGTGGAGGTTGCGAAAAGATTCTACCAGTCTCGGGATCATTTTGGAGTAATTTAAAATTACTAAGAATGATGCTTTTGACTGCGTGATTATGAGGATGGAAAGTGAGGGTGAATGGAATTCTGTCATTCTTATCTTTTTGTGACGTTTGTAGTGATGACTGTCGATCAAATTGTTGGGCGCGATGATGGCCCGCTTTGACCACAGAGACAGGATAGCCACGTTTTTCGAAGAACTGGCACATCTCCTCTGATTTGCTGGAAAAATCGGAGTCATCGCTACATAGACGTCGAAGTCTAAGAAATTGAGAATAAGGAATGGAGTTCTTTACATGTGATGGATGTGACGATGAATACAACAAATAACTGTGTGAATCAGTAGGTTTGTAGTGCACACTAGTACATAGCACGTTGCCTCTAATAGAAACTTTGATATCTAGGAAAGCCAATGAAGTTTCCGAAATTTCCCAGGTATATTTAAGAGCCGGATGAAAAGAGTTGACGGAGGTTATAAATTGATCGAGTTCTTCTCTGCTGGATGAAATAGCGCCGATGCAGTCGTCGATGTAACGGCCGTAGAGTTCAGGTTTGGGGCCGTTGTACTGATTAAAAAATTGGTGTTCAACATATCCTACAAAAAGATTGGCATAGCTAGGTTCCATTCTTGTGCCCATCGCTACACCATTAATTTGTTTGTAATAGTTGCCGGCGAATGAAAAACAGTTAAGCGTTAAAACTAGTTCGGCAAGGCGGAGGAGCGTTTCCGAGCTAGGTTCTTTGACAGTGCGTTGATCGAAAAAGTGTTTAAGTGCTTGAAGACCTTCGCTATTAGGAATGACTGTGTATAGAGATGTAATGTCCATGGTGAAAATAAGTTTGTCTTGGCCGGAGAAATTGAAATCGCGGAAAATTTGTAGTGCGTGTGTACTGTCTTTCATGTATGATGGCAAAGATTTGACGATAGGCGTCATAATCTTGTCTAAGTAGCTAGAAATGAGTTCGGTGGGGCAACTACAGGCAGAAACGATAGGGCGACCTGGGTTGTTGGGTTTGTGAATTTTAGGCAAGAAGTAAATGCACGAAGTTCTAGGGGTGTTGATGATGAGATTAGTGGCAGTGTCCGGTAATTCTTGATTGACTATAAGATTTTGAATGGTGTCTTTGACAAGTTTTTGATTTTTGGAAGTGAGATCTTTAGGGATTTTGGCATAAAACGAGGTATCGGAAACCAAATTTTTGTATACTACTTCCCCACCGACGCAGCACCACAGTTTCTTTAGAAACTACCCCTTCATTCATTTGTTATTCAACCGCTGCGACCACTAACCTTGTGTTCTAGTATTTTTTAATCCACAGATTTATTACAGGAGACCCAAGACGACGATGCCAAGCTTGAAGAAACTCACCAAGGAGCTACGCCAGGAAATCGTAAGTTATCTTTTTCCTTTTCCCACACTTAGCAGTAACTTAGCTTTCCGTTTAGCCACTCTCATTTTCGCCAAAACTAGGTTTTGTAGTCACATCAACTTCATCGGCCGTTGCCTCAATTCTAAAGTCATTCCTAAAGGTTTTCGCTCGAACTTTCATGCGTCTACATTCTCTCACTCAAATCAGTATCTTCACCAAATTCGATGTGCGCAAAATTCTTTTTCACGTAATATTATGAGGATCACAAAAACGAATCGCACTTGACAAACAAATTCTTCATTGCCGCTCCGAACTTTCCAAAATCTGTCCAGCAATTTTAGTACAATCGATTCGCGCTAAAATCCGACAACTTAATTCTGGACTGTTTGACCATTTACACCAAACCAAGACTCTAAAACTTCAACAATTAATAGGTCCGCAAATTACCGACGACACTACATTGCATAGCCATAATACTGTAATTACAATTCCAGAAAATCTTCCGCTTACTGACTCGGAGAAATCTGTTCTCAGTAAGGGCCTAAATTTTGTCCCTATTACCAAACGCACCAACGAATTTTCTATTAAGCAAGATGTTGAAAAATTCCTTCGCCGCGTTCAGTTAAAAGCCTTTTTTCACGACAAAGAGGATGATTCGGACACTTCTAATAAAGATATTTTTGAAACACTTCTAGTTCGCAAATCCAAGTGGACTCCCCCAGAGGGACAATTTGCCTCTTTAGATTTTTTCACCAAAAAATGCCGTCACGACATTCACAAACTTAAATTCAATCGCAACACTAAATTTTCCAACCTTTCCTCGGAAGAGTGGGCGGCGCTTAAAAATCTTAGTAAACGCAACGACATAGTTGTCAAATCGGCCGACAAAGGCGGCGCGGTAGTTGTTTGGCGGTCCGACCTTTACCAAAAAGAAGCTTTGCGGCAACTTTCCGATACCTCGTTTTATGCCAAAATCCCTAAAGATCTCACTTCCAAAAATCAAAAACTTGTCAAAGACACCATTCAAAATCTTATAGTTAATCAAGAATTACCGGACACTGCCACTAATCTCATCATCAACACCCCTAGAACTTCGTGCATTTACTTCTTGCCTAAAATTCACAAACCCAACAACCCAGGTCGCCCTATCGTTTCTGCCTGTAGTTGCCCCACCGAACTCATTTCTAGCTACTTAGACAAGATTATGACGCCTATCGTCAAATCTTTGCCATCATACATGAAAGACAGTACACACGCACTACAAATTTTCCGCGATTTCAATTTCTCCGGCCAAGACAAACTTATTTTCACCATGGACATTACATCTCTATACACAGTCATTCCTAATAGCGAAGGTCTTCAAGCACTTAAACACTTTTTCGATCAACGCACTGTCAAAGAACCTAGCTCGGAAACGCTCCTCCACCTTGCCGAACTAGTTTTAACGCTTAACTGTTTTTCATTCGCCGGCAACTATTACAAACAAATTAATGGTGTAGCGATGGGCACAAGAATGGGACCTAGCTATGCCAATCTTTTTGTAGGATATGTTGAACACCAATTTTTTAATCAGTACAACGGCCCCAAACCTGAACTCTACGGCCGTTACATCGACGACTGCATCGGCGCTATTTCATCCAGCAGAGAAGAACTCGATCAATTTATAACCTCCGTCAACTCTTTTCATCCGGCTCTTAAATATACCTGGGAAATTTCGGAAACTTCATTGGCTTTCCTAGATATCAAAGTTTCTATTAGAGGCAACGTGCTATGTACTAGTGTGCACTACAAACCTACTGATTCACACAGTTATTTGTTGTATTCATCGTCACATCCATCACATGTAAAGAACTCCATTCCTTATTCTCAATTTCTTAGACTTCGACGTCTATGTAGCGATGACTCCGATTTTTCCAGCAAATCAGAGGAGATGTGCCAGTTCTTCGAAAAACGTGGCTATCCTGTCTCTGTGGTCAAAGCGGGCCATCATCGCGCCCAACAATTTGATCGACAGTCATCACTACAAACGTCACAAAAAGATAAGAATGACAGAATTCCATTCACCCTCACTTTCCATCCTCATAATCACGCAGTCAAAAGCATCATTCTTAGTAATTTTAAATTACTCCAAAATGATCCCGAGACTGGTAGAATCTTTTCGCAACCTCCACTTATTTCATTCAAACGCGACAAAAACGTAGGCAACTTTTTAGTTAGAAGCGCGCTCAAAACTAACGAGCAACCCGGCACTTTCAAATGCGCGCGCTCACGATGCAAAACTTGTCTTTTCATTGTTAACACTAGCAAGATATCGGGACCTAAGCGATCTGTTAAGATCACCGATCGTTTCACATGTACCTCCGCAAATGTCATTTATTGCATAACCTGTACGTTATCTATCTCTGTACGGTGGCCAATTTACATTATCAACTCCGTTGATAAAACCAAATTTTTGTATACTACTTCCCCACCGACGCAGCACCACAGTTTCTTTAGAAACTACCCCTTCATACGTCCTAACATGTTTTCTATATGTTGTTTTCATATTGATATATTGTAAATTATATATAAATATAATTAGTTTAATAATCTTTCTATCTATCTAAAGATTTCATAACTCAAAAGCAAACGTAAGCCGGGCCAAAGACAGCATAGTTACGATTGACCTGAATGACCTTTGTGTGGCAAAAAAACAACCAGAAATCTATAAAATTTTCGTGATAGCTTGATACCTTTTATTTGTCGACCGAAGTCAAAAATAGGGCAATGGATAAATCAAAGAAATTTGGTGAACCGATGACCTCGATCACTTTCAGTGATTGCGAATAATTAAATTATGACTTGTCCGTCTTGCTGTTTCAAGCTTAACAAGGTTAAGCAAGGTTAACAATATTACAAAAACGGGCGATACGGATAGTAAGCAGGTCCCGTTGTGATGCTCACACAGATCCAATTTTTAAAGAATTTAAATTTCTCAGAATTACCAGTATCTACTTGTTACAACTAGGTAAATTTATGTACTCTTTTAGTACTGGTAATCTCCCTCCTAAATTTGACTCTTTTTTCTCTGTTAATAATAGTATTTATAGTTACAACACAAGACACGCTTCCTTTTTTCGGCTACCTCTTTGCAGGACTAACATAAGGCAGTTTTCTATCTCTTTTCAAGGCCCTAAATTTTTCAATTCCCTTAGTCATGAAATTAAAAATACCCCAACTCTACTGTCCTTTAAACACAAGCTGGAAGAGTTCTTAATCAACAGCTATTAATTCATTCCTTAGTCTTCGTTCCTACTCCTGTGTTACACCTAACTGAACGCTTTGCTCCGCTATATTTGTGTATTTAATTATTTCTGACTTGGATGGAAAAATACGGATGAAAACATATAAATAAATAAATAAATAAATAAATAAATAAATAAGTTCAAATTCAAGTGGAATTTTTCGTTTAATTCGAAAATTCAGTTTTGCAACTTTTTGGATTTCAGATAAACATATATGAAATGAAACAACCTGAGGGAAATCTATGGTTGTTCCATATCCAAATGTGACAAAATATCAAGATTGCCAATTTCATGTGTCAACTATACATTTATAAATCAAGTTTCTTATTTTCATATCAAATTGTCATATATTTATGTCAAACGATATAGTTATACATCATTTTTTAAAATATTTATATCAAGTTCCCAGATATTCATGTCAAAACAACTTTGCCTTACCAATGCATCTATGCCTATATCAAGCCGACTTTTTCATATTTGACAAAAAAACATTCATGTGACGTTTACGTGCACATTATGGAGGTATATGTATGACAAAATTCAATCGAACTTTTTTTTCCCGTTTAAGCTATGCTTCTGCGTTGTTCTTTTTGCGCTATGGCCATTTGCGTTATGCGTCTTTGCGTCATGCCTACTTGCGTTATGCCTGTTCGCGTTATGGCTATTTGCGTGATGCATATTTGCGTTTATAGCGTTCCCGTTGTTGTTATACCATTTGGTATATATATGTTATTGATTCAGGAGCCTATCTGGAGCGTGCAACTTCCATACAGCGTCTGTGAAACGGCGTTTTGACAAGTAGGTTTATTTTTAGACTAGCCCTTCCCGCGAATTAGGTCAAAAAACAAAGGCAGTTCCGGTTCGGTGACCCTATGACGTCAGCTTAATTTCTTGTACTTGGTCATCGGCCTCCTGTGGGAGTCTCATTCGCGGGAAACTCAATCTAAAAATAAATCGGTCTGTGAAAACGCCGTTACACGAACACAGTAGAGTTGTAGGCTCCGGGTCATGGGTTCCTGATTGATTATATCATGTTGTGTTCATTATGTGTCCATTGTGGTCTCTTAGTTCAACTCGATCTTTACAATATATTTCACTCATCCGGAAAATGTGATCCCTTCTAGATTTTAAGCATCAGTTCCTAGGCCCAGTTCCTCAGCTAGGTGATGCACGTGCTATACATCTGTAGGGTCAAAACTCTGTGGTGTGCCTCATTTTGCAATCGTCCAGCCCGTATTTCCTAACCTTTGGTTACTCCTAGTTGATATAATAAGTATGGTAGACTCAAGTAGTTTTACTTGTTTTTACCAACTTTTTTCGTGATGAGAGTGTAAAGCGCCTTCGAAACTGGGATAAGGCGCTTTATAAATAATACATTACATTACATATCAATATCCACACATGGTTACTAGGCTTTATGGTTAAATTTGAATATTTTTTTGCTTAGAAATCTCCCGTGAGACCGAACTGAGCTGTGAAATTTGACTCTTACAGCCTCGAAGCCATGCCTGAATATTTCGAACTTGGCCAACGCTGTGTTATAAGCAGAACAGGATGCGCAGTGCAATACTAGGGAAACAATTTAAGTACAATCCCCCTGAACATCAATGTTACCATACGTCCCTATTTGCATCAACAGGGTAAATTGTTCTAATTACATAAAACAGTTAACAAGGTTATTGCAAATTTTCTTTTTTTTAATCATCGATATCTGTATCAATAAATATTGTCGTTTTGTTTTGATATTTTGACTGTTCTTGGAAAACAACTGAATAAGAGAAGGCGGATTCTGTAGAGAACTGCAATGTGAAGGGAGATCAACTCCCCTTTATTCAAGGAGACATCAACCGACTGCCTATAGGCCACGGGAAATACCATCATGATACTCTTTGTTTGTCCCCCCAAATTTTGCATAAGCATTGTTTCCAGTTTCTCTTGGGACTTACAATGGTCCCAAGACAAAACAAAAACAATGCTTATTCAAAATTTGGGGGGACAAACAAAGAGTATTATGGTATTTCCCGACGTGGCCTATCCAAAAAAATTATTGGAAATAGTGACCACAAACTTGGTAACCTGTTTCCTGCACGCAACAGTATGCACGACGAGACTTTTAACTTTATTATTTTTTACTTCTATCCATCTTCTACGGGTTCCGCATCCTGATGACCCATTAGCTAAGTGTCACTGGGGAGATTTCGGCTTTCCGGGAAGGATGGTCTGTGTTGTTTCAGTTTTCTTTTAGTGAGAATGTCAGCGAAACGTCAGACAAATCTGGCCACTTTAGACTTTGTGAGAGCTTCTACCCACAAAATACGGGAAAGTTGTCTCCGTCGAGGGCGGCGCATACTTCTCATACCCAGGATATGAGTGACAACTAAAGCCGCTACTCCCGCCAAAACGATTCCCAGCATTAACCAGCCACCAGTCTATTAATCAATAACAAAAGTCATACACTGCTGTTGAAGATTTTCAGGTGACATCAGTCAACTATAAGATAGTAACGTCCCATTTGTATT
>OX421448.1:63728299-63733299 GCA_949126865.1 Montipora capitata
TGATTGAATGTTCATGGAAATAATGTGATCATGAGAATGCAAGAGTTACATTCCTCCAACCAAACCCTGATCATACCGTGACGTTTCATCGTCACATATCAGAGAACGTAGTACAGGGTAAGGATTAGAGTACAGTCATGACATTTTGCTTTTAAAAGTGTTTGATGCTACACATTTCTGTGCGTCAAAATGGGTGACTGGCTACTCCGAAACATGGGCAATTTGCCTTGTGTCACTCAAAAGTACCTGTGTTTAAAGCTCGCTAGATGGCTAGCCTGCTCTATTAGCGATTTGGAGTGGTCTATTTTTGGGAAATCCTGCTGCACGCAGGAGAGCTGGAAAGAGGGCTAAAAGCTCCCTATTTGTTAACCAAAATAAATCAACTCGTAATTTTGTGAGCAGAAACTATTATTTCTATTGCAACAAAGTAATGATGAAACAAAATAATAAGTCGATTCCACAAAGCCCATCCCATATGAGAGTGTAACAATGATGACATCATATTGGACAAATAGGATGATTGGAAACCCAAAAGTGAAATAGACTGTGTGGGAAAAGGTGGAGGCTTTCACACATGGGACCGTATGTTGGGTGGGCTGCCTTACCACCCGTCATGTGACAGGGATCTATCTCAACACTTACTTTATTCCCATCGAAGGCTGAAGATTAATTCTGATCGTTGATTAGATTAAGCTTAGATTAAGATCATTGATTAGATTTAAACTACTTCTAGTATTTGATTCATCACTATTTCTCTTTCACCTCATCCAATGATGGATACAGTCCACTTTCATTGAAGAAAATAAAGTTAATGACCTGTAAACACAATATAAAAGCATTAAATATTGAAAGTACTTCATATTTTTTAAGATAAGTCAATTTCATATAAGACTTTACAAAAGATATTTAGCATCACATTTTATTTTAAAATCTACATCAGTGAGTAAAGAATTACCACAAGTAAAACGTCTATAATCATTTGAATTGCCCAGAGTTCACACCTATCATCAGAATAGGTCGTCATTATAGCTTTGGCAATTGGTTAAGTTGGCATTTTTTTTACTAGGTCCATAATGTGAACAAGGTACTAGACTTGCAAATGAATGTTCATGACTGAAAATCAGATAAGCAATAAATTTATGAACATTTAGGTAGGTATGTGTGAACCTTGCTGGCAAATTGTAGTAGTTGCAAAAAGCATGTCACTGCCCTATGCACTTGTGAAGAAGTATGATGGATTTCTGTATCATAATAATGTTTATGTATTTAAACCTGGTTTGACAAACCTCCACAACCGGAGCATTTCTAAAGTTAACCAAATTCTCTTTGATTGGTTCTGCTGTTGTTAATTCATAACCAGCCAACATTTCGTATATCAGGTGACCTGATGACACAACAGATGATACCCAAAGTGTTGTACCTTAGCCCACCAACAATGCATTTTTGGACTGTTAAGTTTCCAGGATGGTATATAGAAGAATGTTAAGAGTACCATGGACGGAATATAAAACAAAAAACATAAAACCAATAAAGAAGTTCTAAAGATGGCAAATACCACAACCTCATTCTTTATCAACAATAAAGAATAGAAAATGCCAGTATTTTGGACATGTAATAAGAGCGTAATAAGGTCGATCCAAAAATTGTTACTGGAAGGCAAAATTGAAGGGAAGAGAGGATGGGGGAGACCAAGAGTTACCTGGATCTAAAACATCAAAGAATGGTTAGGACACACCTATAATGGATGTGTAAGAAGAGCGGAAGGTCGGAACAGCTGGAGATCCATGATAGTCGACCTACTTCTAGTAGATGGCATTTGAAATTGACACAAGGAATTTCCTCTTCTCTACACCCCACTGTGTTTATAAATTAACCACAAGAAAGAAGGAAAAGTGGTTAAAACTTAATTCTTACTATTAAAAAGGCCAGGAAGTCTTAATCCACATTAATTTTACTATGACAACTCTCTATAAGATGAAATGAGAATTTGAAATTATCAACAAATAAGTTGGTTAAGACTAAGCAAAAAAAAAACCCAGGAATTTAATTAACTTCCTTAGGATCCAACTCCTTTCCTTTTGTGTTGGCACGTTCACAGATTCACTAGATTTTGTCTAAATTTTCAATTACAGCCACAAGTTTGACTGGTTACTATATATCTCCCTTTGAATACAGTTCACCTTAAAATCAAGATCATGGCATTTTGTTTTTGACTGCACGTATTTAACCTACCAACCTTAATACTTGCACAAATATGTAGTCTTACCAAATTGAATAACATCAATATCAGCCTTTTTCACTTTAAACAGTTTCTTTAGAGTAGGATCAAGCCTTGATTTCCACCCAAAGAAGGAGTTTTCAAAGCCAGAAAGCCTAAGACAAAATAGATTCAACATTGACTGTTCTTGACAAGCAAAAGATGTTAAAATTTAATCACAAATTTATAGAGGAAAGAACTATATTAAGAAACAATTTAGCTCTCTGCTATATGTTAAATTCTTATCTATCAATATTTACATGTATATATTGAAGTTTGTCATACGATACATAGAGCTAGGCTTGGCCTTCAGCTACTAAACTATCATCAGTAATGTTATAAAGGCATACTCTTTGACTCACTTTGAAGTTCCATTGGTTATAAATATATTTCCAGAGTGTACGTGACCACAGGGTGGTAGACCTTTACCTCGCAAGTATAACAAGGCCTGAAAAGAAAAAAAAATCATACAAGGTTCCTTGCCCCGTTGCTGGGTATGCGTTACTGTCTGGCTTTTATTTCAGATACCTGTAAACGGTAATGGGAAATTTGTGCAATGTAAGCTCCCTCTAAGAGATATAATGATAAATCTTGGAATAAAATTTAATACTTAGGATGGTTTTAGGGTTAGGGTTAGCTATAGAAGGAAGAAAACAACAGTGTGTTTTCTCACACTTATCAAGCAGGGGACAATGCAACAAACCTTTGACCATTTACACATGAGAACGAAAGGTAACAAATGCCAGAGCAGTATATTACCTCTAAGACTTGTCTTCCATAATTGCGAATTTGTGTAAGTGATAAAGATTTCCCTTTCACTTGGTATTTCTGTTCCCAAGGCAACTTTGGACGAGACTGAAAGTGACAGATGAAGATGTCAGATGAAGTTATATAGAATGCAATATAGCCGTAACATTATATTTCCTAAGCATTTTTCCTTTTAACTTAACAGAAATCTCTCCACTTACAGCAAGTATATATTGACATTTTCTTCTTCAAATTTTGCTGCTAATACGCTGTTATTAACTTGCAGTGATTTCTTCCAAGCCCGAGCTAGTAAGAAGCAAAATTAATGTCTGTTCCTTCATTAGCATGACAAGCTGCTTCAAAATGCAGATTACCATTAAAAACTCAAAGAATTAGATTTGTTTTCGTCACATGCATGCTTGTAAGACTTTTTTTGCAAAATTGCAACTCTTTCACCACAAGGAATGATACATCCAGACTGAATTTATAATAAAAAAACCTAACGTTCCTAGCTGATGCATGATAGCATGGTATAGCAACAAAATTAAAAGTAAAACGAAGTTTTATTATGCATGTAATTATGTAATTAGAAATGAACACTAAAGAATATCATACATGTAGTTCTTTAACATTGTGTATCATGTCACAAAAATAAATCAAATCAACAAAAACACAATCATTAGTTGCGTTCTAGTTAAGTTGGGTGTATTAAAGTGATTTGAAAATAATAAGGTGTTGAGGATGGAGCCCAAGGTTAACAGTCCATTCCTTCCCCCAAAGTTTCCTAGTTGGTTCCCATAGAAAGTTTTCAAATGTCTAAATGAAAAGTAATAACACAACTGCAATTGCTACGCTTTGTAATTGGTTTAAAAATCTTGCATCAGTTGATCAACCAATGAAAAGGAAAACCAAAACCAATCTGGACTTGCATGAGTGATTTTTCCCACGCTTTGAGCAAATTACATGGAATTGCTACAAAGTTGGATTGATTCATTGCGTTGTTTGTATCTGCTGTGATTGGTTGAAATAATTACTTTGGTATTTGTTTTATGACCCAGTTAAGAACTGTTCAGACTTGTAAAACAATAAAGATGCCATTTAAAGTTAAGAAAGTGCAAGAACATCAAGATGTTAAGCTATACCCCATAAATGATGTCTTTTAATGATCCTCCTGACCGATAAGGGTGGACCAACATTACCAGGTTGTGCTCAAACACAAAATCTATATCCATTACTGGAAAGAAATATGGGTGCTGGTGACAAAAATAAAAGTATTTTATTGTCATTTAATGGCTGTGACAATGATTAGAACACACAGTTGTAGAATGGAAGATGTTTACAATGTTACAGTACTATTCTTGTACGCATCAGTACGTTTATCATTAATGCCTGGTTCCCAAGATTGTTTGTTTTCACATTGATTTTCTAACCCAAAAGAAAAAAATTCCATAAAAATGCTTATTGGTACGACATGGTGGAAAATAATTCATTTTTAATTAACCCTTTGACACCCAAACCGGCCTAAACCAGCCAGACTTTGTATTTTACTCTGTCTAATGCCAGATGATTTTACTCATCAATGGGGAACCCCCGGGAGTCAATGAGTTAAGGTATTAACAATTTGGCTAGCCTCCCACTCAAGATGTTCTTAGGGCTTCATCACATGTTCCTCCCCCACTAACGTTTGCTGAAATGAAAAACCACTTCCATTCGTGGATTATAGACCAATCAGAGGCCGTTTTCCAGTTTTGGGTACACTCGTGTTTTGTATGGCATTCTTTGACTTCTTAGCATGCGATTGGCTATGCACAACCCCATTTGTCAATGTTGACTGGTTTCTTTAAATAGTGGGCAAACAGCTGTTGAACTGAAGTGATTTTTGTTTCAGATGTTAGTGGGGAAGGAAGGGGTGAGGAAGCCACAACAACGTTTGCGTGGGAGGCTACAATTTGGCCACCTTTATGTGATGTGAAATCTACTGTGTAATATTGGTGTA
>OX421448.1:63740799-63760799 GCA_949126865.1 Montipora capitata
GCCCTTCACCTCAGCTGCACTCCTGCGAAGAAAGCCAAGAACCTCATTTGCCTTGGAACATCAGAAGTTTATGCGATTAGACCATTAGTTAGGTCACTTTCAACTAAGACACCAAGGTCCTTCTACAACCTCCAGCTCCCTTCCCTTAAGGGTGTAGGGAAACTTGATTGGGGTCCTTTTCCTTGACATTCTTTGCCATTTACACTTGTCTTTATTAATATAAGACCAGATGCTGAGGACCAGTGTTCTAGGCTTTGGAGATCTTCTTCAACGGACTGAGCGTGACATGGAGATAGACCTTCATATCGTCTGCAAAACTTGCAATTAGGGATGAATGAACTACATCCGGCAAGTCATTGACACAAAGAAGGAATCATACAGGCCCTAATAAGGAGCCCTGTTGATATCTACCTAAGTGCAGATTCCAAAGAATAGTCAGGATTTAACAAAAGAATTTCATCTTAACATCTAAGAGGTTAGGGTTAGGGGTTAGGTTAGGTTAGGTTAGGGTAAGAGGTTAGGGTTAACCCTAACCCTAAATAACAACAAAAACTTTGGAAAAGCAAACAGTAACTAGTCACTCTGATAATCTACAAAAATTTGGTTTTATCAACAGAGTTGATAATGTAAATTGGCCACCGTACAGAGATTAAGAGCTGACGTTTCGAGCGTTAGCCCTTCGTCAGAGCGAATCCGAAGGGCTAACGCTCGAAACGTCAGCTCTTAATCTCTGTACGGTGGCCAATTTACATTATCAACTCCGTTGATAAAACCAAATTTTTGTATACTACTTCCCCACCGACGCAGCACCACAGTTTCTTTAGAAACTACCCCTTCACTCTGATAATCTGCTTGTTAATCTCCTTTCCATAAACAGAAGAATGCTAAAACAGGCCAACCATAAGTTTTGTGATTTGAAATGATTTGACAAAATGATTAGGCAAAAAAAGTATATTTATTTAGTTTGCACACTTGTGAAAACCTTCAATTCTTAAGTAAGGATCATTTTGCAAATGCCTGTAATTATTGTTTTCATATCCTTATAATGCTATTTTCAAAGACAGCTTCACAAATGCAGCATATGAGGACCAGTGGCTTACCTTTGCCTACATATCAGCCACAAGATGATCAGAAGAATAAAAGCAATGCAAATAGCTAAAAGGATTGGGATCTGCAAATGGAACACAAGAGTCGAGTATGGTGAACAAAAAAAAATTGCTGCAAATTGATTACAATGTTGATATTATATAGACCCTATGAATTCATAAATGGCAGTCAAGAGATTATTGACTTTTGTCTTTGTGGTAATCATCCTAACTAGCCTCACTTTGGAACAAAAATTCTTTTGAATTTTGCTTGTATTTAGGAGGCTAGTTAGGCTGATTAGCATAAAGACAAAAGAATAATTACTTAGTTATTACAATATAGAATCACTACACAACATGTAATTCTATAATAAGTCTTTATTTAACGAGGGTGAGCACTGATTTCTGGTTTAGGGTTAGGGTTAACCCTAAATGGCCCTGCCTTATACAGGAAAGGAAGAAAACATACAGTTTGCAGTGCTTCAGCGAATTCGCAAACAGAAAGAAAGAACAACTTCACGAAAAAAAAAGAGCAGGTAGTCATTAAATTTTTGGTAGCAGTACTTTTATTTGGTCTGTTTGTTATTTATGAGAATCTGAATTCTATATTACAACGATTGCTTGAAAACTCCACCTCTTTTGTTTATTCTAAAATTGAAAAATAGCTAAACTGCAGGAAAAGTGCCAAAATTGCAGGGGAAAACAGGCGCGTAGCGTGGTCATTTTTTCAAGTACGCACAAGTACATATGATCTAGAAACCTATGTAAACTAAGCAAAAAATACTGCGTTCTTTATTTCTTGTTTGAAATAGTTGTGTGAATACAAGCAAAGAACAAAGCGTCTTGCCCTTATTTTGAGCAAACTTGGCGCAAACAAAATATTGTTTTGGTTGTGCTAGCGTGACTGGAATTGCCAACAACATTAACAACGTTAACTCCTTTGTCAAGAACGTTCTTGGAACGTCGCTCCTTTGCAACTTCGCCTTTTTGTTGCACGCTGACCAAACAACACTGAATTGTTTAGTGTAAAAAAAGTACAATGCAAAACTAAGTGAGAACATGGTATAGCTTTTGTTTTAGTTTTTAGAATTTAATCAAAGTGGTGTTTTCATAAGGAAATCTTGGTTGCGTACAAGTACAAGTTAAAAATAGAAACAATTAGTATAAAATTTCTAATTTTTCTGGTCACCTCAAGTACGCACGTGCGTATAGGACGCTACGCACCTGGAAAATGTTCGATCTGTATTTATTTCAGTCAGAAGTTCGACCGGTTTTTCAAAGTCTATATAGACTTAGAAAAAAAACCTCTAAGAAGAAAGAACAAAGCTCCACAGTCCCAAAGGAAGTCTATTGTTATCGCTAATAATTGCTTTCTTGAAACAAAGGAGCGTAATTGCATATGAAGTAGGGACCTGTGCGGAAATCTTGCAGTTGGTAGTGTAGCACTTTATATTTCAACAGATCTAACTATTGTGACATGGGTAGAAAACAGCACTTCACATTACCCTACAATAGTTCTATTGGAACACAGTTGAGCAAAGACTTTACAGTCATTTGTGGGCTGTCAGTTCTCTCAAGCAATTTGCGTCCGGCTTGGCGTGATATCTCAAAAAGACTCATGTATGCACTAAGAAGAGGTGAAATTTCCGAATGCGCATGCTGCAGAAAGTAACTGCAGCCTCCATTGTATTCGGCAGCGTTCTTTAATTAAAGAACGAGTCAGAATACAATAGGTGTTATTCTTATGCAAATAAGTTGGAGACTTTTTTTGCGGCGAGACATATTCAAAACAAAATGAGGATTTAGCTTACCCAGATATGCTTGCCCATATAGTCCACAAACGCACTCATTATGACAACATAATCAAGTTGCCAAAATCATTTAAAACATTTGAAGGGGTAGTGCAGTGTGCTAAAATCGACCAGGCTTTCCTTTCACGGTCGAAAGGAAGTCACGTGTTAAGTTTTTCTTCCGGGACGCAATCTTCGTGTTTTGCAATATGGAAGGCCTTGCGGAGTCTTTTGCTGCACAGTTCACTGTGTCCTCAGAACCAAACGACACTGCAGCACCTCACCCCAGGTAATTTAATTCACCCGAAATTTATGAAAGAAAATTATTGAACTACCTTCCCAATGATATTAGGATAATTCCAGAATTAAGTCTGCTATTTCTTTAAACTAAATTTTCATATTTACTTTGTATGTTCTGTGGTTGAGTTTTGATGTATTGTATTTAAGCTTATTATTTATTTTAGTAATTCATTTGTTAGTTTATTGTACTGTACGGTTTTAATGCTGGTTCGGAGTATCTCTACTTAGTACCGTAGTTAAAAAAACAGGAATTGTTACACAAATTGATGACCATACTCTCTCTAATGGCATAATATCTTAATAAAGCAACAGACACTAAGCTTATGGGTTAAAGGTAGGGTGGCTGTCTTGTGAGTAATTATCGTGGCTTTCCAAACTGATTGTTTTTCACCAGGATGGTCCAGTACAAAACAAAGCCAAGTAATACTCCTGATCAGTATTTAAGGAGGCAAAGAATGCTAGAAGAGCAGAAAAAGTATGGTTGATCACATTTAACTCACTTTTTAATACAGTGTAGTTCTGGAATGAAAAAGTCAAGGCTGTTTGCGGTTGAATGATAAATGATGAAAAGGAATGAAAAAATACATTTGAATGACAAATTATTAACAATGATTGGACAAGGTTGAGCAAAATATCGTGATTTTTCAGTGGCGAGCAGATCAATTATACATCGAATGATAATAATAATTATTGTCATTCGATGTATTTTTCATTCCTTTTCATTGGTCGAAAGCCCACCACGTGACCTGGAAATAACTGCCTAAAAATAAGTGTTTTGCTGCAAATAACATTCTGCTCATGCGTAATTGAAACCACGCTCTTGTGTAAAAATGGCAGTTGCTTCCCCGAGCTTTCAGAAAGTGATTTAATTGTTGGGAATTGTGGAAAACAAACTCAGTCATTGAGTGAAAAAACAATAATTATGGAACTTGGTTATCGCAAAATGTCGTGATTTGCCAGTGTCTCATAGATCAATTATTTACCTCAGCCTTTGGCTTCAGCAAATAACTGATCTGTTGGACACTGACAAATCACGATATTTTGCTCAACCTTTCCCAATAATTGTTAATTATTGTGTAACTTCATGCACACTACTACTATGATTGCACTTACCGGTCAATGTAAATATGTTATAATGGTGATTTGCTTTTATATGGTGTCCTGGACTCCTTTGCATTTTATCCATTGGCCTACATTTAATTTTTCACCTGTACAAGTATGCCAAAAATTGTAATAAATAAATGAATAAATAAATCTGTATAGTGTCTCAATTTCTGGAAACTCATCTTTAGAAGCCATTTCAGGTATTATTTTGCGTGAACTCAATCTATAATTCTTAGACGCAGACGAGACTGTGTTAACTATGCAAGGAAACTGATTGAAGGATCTTTGGAGGCTGAAGATGTTGAAGCTGAGGTACATGTATGTTCAATGCATTATGTGGGTCTGAATGCAAACTTGAAAAAGCTATCTAATGCTAACCCTAAGCCAAGTTAGTAAGAGGAATTTACTTTTCTTAGTTTTTCTTGTATCTTACATGTAGATTATGGAATTTGCAGAGGAATGTAACAGAGATCACAGAAGCACTTTTAAAACGAAAAAGTTCAACCCCTATGCATACCAGGTAGTTTAGTTATTTTTGTCTTTATGGCATCTATTTACGACGATAATTTTGTGTGAATTTTATTTGTATGCAAAAGAAAAAACCTCCAATCCACGCTCTCTTTCCCTTTTCTTCTCTTGTCGTAAAATGAGAGGCATCTAGTCTGGCACCAGCCAACAAAGAATAGCGGCACTTATGGGGACACCTGTTCTCCGTTTGGCCGTCTATTTTGTGTTGTCTTAACACGTTTTATTGTTTTGGGGAATATATGAGCTCCATCAAACATTCAGATGTATAAAATGTGTTTCACCTTAAGAAACATGCTTTTTGTTTTCATGTTTAAATATTGTTTGTACACAAGGATATGGTGTCCTGAACAATATTGTGCTAAACTTCTTTCAAGGTGCTGAACAAAGAGGATGACTCAGTTGATCCTTCAGACTTTCGTGTAGGGTCAGCTAGAATAAAATCATTATCAACCTACATGTAAGAGATGGAGATAGTTACAAGGACAGGGACCAGCTTATCAATTTGTTGGATTAGCCTTAAATTAAATGATTATCCAAAGCTATATTACTGGTGATTATTGTTCTATTTCCTTCTCCTTATGGAGTCCCTAGAGTCTTCCTTGGTTTTACTTTCTACTTTTGTCATCTTCAAACACTGCAAAAAGCATTGCAGCAATGGTACACTGCAAAAAGCATTGCAGCAGTGGTACACAATATTGTTCAAGACACCATATCCTTGTGTACTAATGGTCCTTTCGGGACCATTAGAACCCACAAATGACCAGCTCCCAACGTCAGTGGCTTCATAGCTCAGTTGGTTAGAGCGTGACACTGGAATCGTGAGGTCACGGGTTCAAACCCCGTTGAAGTCTTGAATATTTTTCAGGCTTCTCTACGCAATTGTAAAAATTGCGTTCATAACTGCGAAGATCATAGCTTCACTTGGTAATTTTATTGTAACGTTTTTGGTTGTTTAGCCAAACGTTAATAGAAATTGTTGCATCACTTTTTTCCAGGATTGCAAAATGTTTGCTTTAAATTTAGTAAAGCTGTACAGTCGAACCTCGATTATCCGGACTTTTTCTCTGGTCCCAATTTTCTCATGAATATTTATTAGTCATCATCAAGATCCCTAGCCATATTCTTTTTAAATCATGTCCTTGAAATCCATTCTTTCCATAAAAGATAAACAGGCTATAATTTTGCGATTAGAGAAAGAAGAAAATTGGAACCAATTTGTCAGCTGAATATGGCGTTAGTAAACGGCAGATATCTAATATCCGCAAGAGCAAGGAAAAAGATCATGACGTTTGCCGACACGTGTACTGGTATTCACAACGGACAGTGAAGATGTAGACCATATTGTTTTCCAAACGATTTGCAAATGTTTTGTTTCACGATTAAATGTCGCTTTCTTAATGTAATCAGTTTTTGTTCCTCATTAATATTCATATTCTCGATTATCCGAACCCTCGATTATCCGGACTATTTCGTGTAGTCCCAACGAGTCCGGATAATCGGGGTTCGACTGTATCGTATATATGCCACACCCTAGACAGATAGATAGATACATGTAGATAGATAATCTTTATTTATTCACGGACAATTCATCAGCCAAGATAAGAAGATAATGAAATTAAATTAATAGGACACAAGATTAAAACCACCCCTTATTGGCTCGCTATCTCGGATTATCAGCCGATAATCACCTCGACGGACAAAATGGCTGCCGCTAGTCGTTTTGCCACTGTAAGTGAAGATGATTTTGCATTGAAATGTTTTGTGTATTTATACTAAACCAATTATTCGCCTCAGGCTCAGTGAATATTCACCGATAATCACTTCGCCTTCGGCGAATAATTGTTAATTAAAACCACCAAATTACCGGTAGAACTACCCCCAAGCAATACACCCTATAAAACTGTCATAAAAAAGCTGTTCTCCAAGAATGCCGTGACTTAACCTATTTACTCAACGCGCTTATTTGATTAGGTGTCTAAACTGCCTCAGAGACTCTGCTGATCTTCTCGTGGAAGGCTGTTCCAAAGTACAGCACCACTATAGCTAAAGCTATTTTTATAGTAGTTTGTCCGTTGCAAGGGAGCATTTAGCTTGTTCTCAGAATGCCTTAAGTTATAATGAGTTTGATGCGTTTCAAACTTAGAACATAAGTTTTCTGGAGCCAACCCAACTTAAAAACCATTGTAGCTCTTTGTATTTGCTGTTGGCAAGATAGATTTCTCCATCCTAGAAGCTCAAACAAGTAACCAGCATCAGCGTCATATTTACATGTAGAATAAGTCAAAACATGGGCTGCTCTGTTTTGTAATTTCTGTACTTTATTCTGCAAAGTTATCCCACAATTTCCCCAAACAACTTTGCAATAATCAAAATGAGGCTGAGTTAGAGCTTGATATATATTAGGTGCAAAGTAGCTTGAGGAATTAAGTGCCTTATGCATTTTATCACCCCAATGCCAGAAGCGACTTTCTTTGTTAGTTTATCAAATGAATGTGACTGCTCCAATCAAGTTTGTTGTCAGTGGTTACTCCGAGTGATTTGCAGTAGCAATTTGGCTAATTTGGACAATATCAGTAGCAATTATCAGGGAATCTGTGAGGTTACTCAGGCTTCGCCTTGATCCAATGAGCATGAACTCGGTTTTCGTCACATTTAGAGTTAGCTTGTTTGCTCTCAGTCAATTGTGGCATTTTCTAAATCCTGATTCAGATAGAACTGAATATTGTCTACACTAGAACTTGCACATGTTAGGTGGGTGTCATCAGCATACATCCTGGGCTCACAATTGAGTAAACAGTTAGGAAGATCATTGATATACTTAGTAAAAACATTAGTGGCCCTAAAATCGTCCCCTGGGCAATGCAGTTTATTGGACACCTATTAAAGAGTGCCCTGTTAATGGAGCAGATTTGTGTATGATTTTCCAAGTATGACCTAAACCATTGGTAAGCATTTCCATTATATGCCATAATGACTCACGGTAATTTTGACAAGAGGATCTCATGATCAACTGTGTTGAAAGTCTTTTTTAAATCTGGGAAAACAACAGCGTTTGTCTTGCCATGATCAACATTATATGCCCAATTGTCTGTGGATTCAATAAGAGCTGTGACCATTGAGTCTATACATGTAGCACAAAAACCTGATTGATGTTTGGAAAGGATCCTGTGCTCTTCCAAAATAGTCAGACAACTGGTCATAAACAATTCTTTCGAACACTGAGATTACAGAAATTGGGGTAAAGGTAAACAATCTGATCCCACCAATGCGTCGTCGACTGTCGGTTGACTGTTGGCCGACAATCGGTGGAAAGGAGCCTGGCCTTTTTTATCTTTCTTGATTCGCAAGGGGCTGTGGCATTAGAAAGATCAAATGAGATAATTACATGTATACCATAGTTCGTCAATTTATTTTGCCAATAGGGTTAGATTTGGGCCTCTTAGAATGCATTTCCTGCATTCTGGAGCATGGATTAGGGTTTTTGAACACAACACTAATGTCATTAAATTTTGGCTTTCTTGTTTACTTTAGAGAGAGTACATAAATATCTAAATTTTTAAAATTCAGTGGATGGCAAGACATTAAGATGCTAAAATAGCGTGACATAGCCCCCTTTTAGGCTATTCTATACACCTGCATGCAATGTAATGTAGTTAGCAAATCAGGTAGTTTACACCAAGTGCTGGACTGCTGCCTCAAAAATGTGTGTGCCCTATCCTTGACATCAAATTACTCAGAATTCAGGCATCTCTTTTGTTTTTCATGAACAAAACTTTCCTGATCCAAGGCTTGCTTGTGTTTCTCATGACTGTTATTTCTAAAATTTGGATTAATTTACAAGGAAAAGTAGGCGGCGAGTTCATGTGCAATAGCCGGGGAATATCGCTAGCCCCCAGCTCTAATTGAAAACCTTGAATGCTGCATGGTCTATTATTGTGTTATTCTAGCTGATGTTGTCAGAGTGGCTTGTTGATGTTCCTGATGATTTACAGCATGAGTGGTTAATGGTACTTTGTCCATTTGGGAAGAGAAATCTAGTTATTGCTTCAAATGTAAGTATCAAGTTAATTAATGTTGAATTGATGCATCAATTCACTTGATTTGAGAGTGTTCTCTGTCTATCAAACAGGGTTTTACAGCAGCTTACACAAAGAGTGGTTATCGAATCAATAAGTTTCACTCTCTGCTTCCGGGAGGAAGTCACAGGACCTTAAAACCTGGAGGTACAGTTCTTGCTTTTCACAAAATGTTTATATTTTCAGTCAATTTGTGCATTGCATTAATAATTATCATTTATTTGCAAACTGTTGCTTGTGATTAGATTACACTATCCTGGATTGCATCTTCAATGAACAAACAAACACTTTCTATGTTTTGGATGTGATGTGCTGGAGAGGCCATCCGGTCTATGACAGTGAGGTCAGTCTTAACATTATAACTGCTGCTTGTTTTTGTGAAATAAATTCGAAAATTCACTCATGCACATTTTTTCGAAATGAAAAAGAAATCCTTATTTTTAAGCTTTTGAATGGGAAGGAAAGGCTTCCTCTGTCTGAGTCCTTGATAGTAGGCTCAGCTGAAAGTTTCAAAAATTAGGGTCACACCGTGCAAGGAAAGGAACTTTATTCAAGCACTAGAGCACTAATTGGGGACACTATAAACTGAAATTAACAATCAACGCAAATCAAGTCAAATGTTGGTTTTCGAGGAGAGGGGAAACCGGAGTACCACTGTGCCATCCCTGCACCCCTGGGATGTAGTTTTGTGTTGTAAACAGAAAATGGCCAAAATGGATTATGATTTAATAACAACTGGACATACAAGTATTTTCTCAGACAGATTTTAGGTTTTACTGGCTGCAGACTAAACTTCAAGAAGAGCCGTTGATTGCTGAAGCATTCGTTCACAATCCAGTAAGTATTATAATGCATAATGTACATGTGTTATCTTATTAATAAGTCTTATAGTGCTGTGTGAGATTGCCAGGTCACTGACACTAGAAGTTATTTGCTCTATGTCCATACCACTGTCTGACTGAAAGCTGAATTCTGGTACCTCAATCTTCCAAACCTCAGTCGTCACAACGTTTTGATCATGCGGCACAGCTACATCCACCATTACCCACTGTTGCCTACCTTTCAGAACCAGGATGATATCTGGCCAGTTGTGTAATACACATTGTATTTTTCGTTGATGAATGTGTTGTCCCACACCAGTTTCACCTGGTCATTCTTGATCACTAGCTGAGGCTGGTGCTTATACCACTTCCCTCCAGTTTCAAGTATGAGTGTTTCATCAGGGGTTCCAAACACAAAGGTGGAGTGCTAAATTATTCATTAGGGTTAGGTGTTTGGTGGTGTTTGGAACCCCTGATGAAACACAAAGCACGAGTTTTGACATGACTTGTCAACCTTTACTAAGCATGAGTGTAATGTGATGATCTTTTGTTTTATGAGACAAGTGATAGCACTTTGTAAAGAAAGTGAATATTCAATATTTGGGGGAGTTTAAAGAGTAGAACTTTTAAATATATTTACATAATAGGACGTGATGGAGAGCGAGCCAGAATCACATTGTTTTTGCCTGCCAGAATAGTCTTCCCAAGAAAGTGATTCAACTAAATATAAAAATAATTGGGGTGTGAACATTTTCGCCGAATGGCTGAGGTCGAGAGAGGTACAAGTGCCGGTTTTAGAGTGTGATGGACTTGTCAAAGACTACGAACTACACAAGGTTCATGCAAGCCTTGAGTGCAGACATTTCTGAAATGGATCCTCTGTCGCTGAACTGTTGGGTATCAGAATTCGTTTTAATCATCTTGAGCCCAATGATAAATGGCATTGCAAAAGTTTTATGTTGAACTGATATTCAGGAAATTTAAAATGCATGGTGAGTTTTTCCGAAGGTTTATTAGCATGAATTAAGGTTCACTTAAATTCAAGTGTCTTGATCAGTTTTTGAATAAACTCGTGCGTTTCTTGATCTGTAGTTTCATTGGGTATCAAGATATACATGCACCTGACCAAAATGGGCCACTCCGATTGGCTAATAACCTTATAAACTATTAATGAATTTGAGAAGGCCATATCTCAAACTCAATAGACCTTATTCACGATGGCCACCATGTTGGGTTTGCTATTATCATGTAAATTAGCTACACACTTCTGAGGGGGCAAACAACACAAGTTCGAGAGGTTATAACGAATATGTTAGCCACACAGATGATTTGTTTACGTTCATTGAATGTTTATCACCTAAGCGGTAAAATACAATCATTACACAAGTTACTTCGGCGTTTTTTTTAGTGAAAAATGAGCAGATAACGAAGTTGAAAGTCAAAATGTCAAAGGCAATCAAAAGATACAAAATTATTATAAAAGGTACTTAATTCTAAATACTAAAATGGACTTTTTGCAATGTTATTTTCAATATTTCGACGAGCCGATTTTCCGCAATTTACCTTTTTTCCAATGTTTGCCTCCCAAGCATAACACATGGCTACTTTGCATGACAATTTGAAAACCAACATGGCGGCTTTCGTGAATAAGGCCTATTCCTAATACACCTTATTCCAAAATGGCCGCTGATTTATGCGCATACAAATTGGCCCTTGTTGCCTCGTTCAATATAAAATATTCTTTTGAATTTTAAGCTTAAGAACGAAGCATCAAGGGCTAATTTGAATGAAAACAAAAGAATATTTAAATGGCGGCCATTTTGGAATAAGGTGTCGGGCAACATTCGATACACAGGAGGCATTCCCTACATAAGTCCGTGATGGATTGGAAAGCGAGTGTTCCCTAAAAATTCTTGATCCTGAACTTTGTAACGTCTTCATATTGAAGTTTATTATGGAGTACCTTGACCATGCATCTTTTCATAAAAGTTGAAGTTTCCATCAGTGATGGATGCTTGTCTCTCTTTGTGATTTATCGAATGTTTCTTTTTGCCAAATCACTCTCGTTGTTGTTCCTGTAACCTGCACGCACACCAATTATCGGTAGCTTCAAAAATTTATGTTGTGTTTCTTAATTGGCACAAAAAATCCCTGCTTTTAGTTCTCGATTTTAAATCGGCAAAATTTGGAGGATTTTTGTTTTTTTGCGGCTGCTGTGCTAATAAATACAAAAAAAAAATCGAGCGAAATCTGTCACCAAATAAACTTCACCGCATCTTAAAATACTTAGGTTTCAGGTACCGGTAATTGTCGAGGCACTTACGATGGAATTTAGGATAATTTTAATTTTTGTACAAACGACACCGAATAAAACCTACCTTTGATGGTGAGTTACCCTTGAGAACTATATCCATTGTAATGATTAGAACAGAATTATAACTCATGAGATACCCCTTACTGTATCCATTTATTTTGTTAGTACAGGTTTATTTGTTTGCCTTACTGTTCTTGCAATCCGTTGTCTATCCACGAAGCACTTTCCAATGCTACTTTCGAGGTAAGCAATTTAATACTTTGGTTATTAACACAAGGTTTAATGAATTCAATTCAATGTGTGTGAATGTACCTTTCTTGGTTGTGATTCAGTGTGATAACTGTGGTCATGCCGGTCAATTTCATCCACTTTTGTCATTATTTTCGTAATAAAAGATGGTTAGAAGAAAGACTGGATTACAATTCAAGGAATGATCACTTGAGTAATTTTAAATTCTGTGTAATGAACTGGTAGAGCACGATCACTAGCTGTTCCGCTTTTCTGAAATGTGGATCAGGGTTTTTGTTGTAGTTACGATAGCTGGTAACTTAAATACTTTCTTTTTCGTCCAGGTTGATGGCTTGTTATTCTTTCACAAGAGAACACATTACACTTGCGGGCGAACTCCGCTCGTCGGCTGGCTCAAACCCTACTTATTGCCGGAAATATTAGGGATATCCGTACCTGATGCGTACCTAACAAAGGCTCCATCAGTTAACAAACTCACTCTGCTGAAAGCAAATAAGGACTTGTGGGACAATGACAAGGAAAAAATGACAGGACCCAATATACTTGTTGAGGAAGAGAGGATGGAAACACAATCCGGGAAGCAAGCAAAGCGAAAGCAGCGGAAGAAAAATCAGGGGGGAAAAGGCGCGCAAATGGAAACTGAGAGCTATCTTCACAATGAAACTGTTTAAGCTGATGTCCAAGAAAAAATGGAAATCGTTCGAACGTCTGAAAGATCACGAAACGGGCAGATGTAAAGTAATACTATTTGAAAGGGCTGCTATGACAGACTAAGGCCTTGTTTACAAGCAGATAGGGTAAACCCTAGTGCTAGTGTTACCCTAGCAAGAGGGTTACCCCAGCACTCACACATTTCTTCTTTTTTTCATCGACGTGTTTACAAGGCAGCTAGGGTTACCCTAGCGCTAGGGTAACCCTATCTGAGTGCTAGGGTTACCCTAGCTGCCTTGTAAACGCTCTACTAGGGACAGCTCGCCTACCCGGGACAACTTTTTAGCGGTTTCCATTGTGTTTGCGATGCTGGCTGTTACCAAGCACGGAAAGTTGTCCTGGGTGGTAGGGTTACCCTACTTGTGAAATTTTGCTTGCAAACCCGGGCTATCTTTGACTCGCCTGTTAGGTTAACCCTAGCACAAGGGTCACCCTACTTGCTTGTAAACTAAGTAGCTACCGTGTTTAATGGCCATCCAGCAAAGGCTTCTTAATACGTGCCCAGCGGAAACTCTCGAAACAGGGAATACACATGTGGAGGTGTTGGATGAGGGTTTAAGTGTGTTCTGATCAGCGTTCGTGACTATTTTGTGAATTTCCATTTTAAAATCCCAGAACAAACCAGCAATGGTGGAAATGCTTTACTTTCCACGCTTAAAGTGCCCCTGTGATAAAAAAAAATCACTTCTTTTTTTTCTTCAGATTTTGAAGGTGTGTTTGCTTAACACATGACTGGCAAAATTTTGAGCTTTGACCTTTAGCCAAAGGCCGTTTACCTTGAGTGTAAGTTTTGGATTTTACGGTCCGCAATTACTCACGTAACTGACCGATTGGACCTCAGAGGTTTGGATCCAGGGAAAAATGACGTCAAGGCTCACTGGCTTAAAATTCCAGTGTGTGAATGAAGCTTATTATATATGCAAAACGCGAGTTTAAAAGTCTGAAAGCCCAGAACTCCCCACCCTGCTAGCAGAGCCTTTCTTTTGCTTGCTCGATTTTGGCGTTCTCGAGAAAGACTGCATGAATCGAGTAAGATCTTTATTGAGTATGCGATGCATGTTGCCAGGATGCAGTCTCGAACCCAAGCCTAACATGCCAGATCTCGCCGCCATCTTGGTTTTTCATGGTACTGCGGGCTCTATTATAACCATCGGTTTTGTCACTAAATTGACGCTCGCACTGGAAAAACCGGTTTGACGAGAGAAAACAAGATTGACTAGTCCAGAAGTTCAGGCTGCGGCGGCTTCAAAGAGTTGATGCGATTCGGGCAGAGCCTCCTTTTCTCCTCCTCAGAAAGAAAAAGACAAAAGGAGGATCTGCTCGCACGGTGAGAACTCCCGTGCTGCATATTAATTCTGCCGCGTACACACGCATTGCATTCTTAAACTAGTGATACTTTGAACCAGCTCTCTCAAGATCTCAAATTTAGTAATAGCCGACCACGAAATAGGAAAATTCCAGTTAAAATAAACAGGTGTGTTTTTGACACTAAGGCTTAAAACTTCAGTCGGTTAGTGTTTATTTAACATAGTTTTGAAATCCAAAGAAAAATAAGAATTGATTGGTCACAGTGGCACTTTAAGTGTTCTCAATTTACTGACTTACATTCCAGTTGTGCTCACTGCTCAGGTGACCTTCTTGTAACGTCTTTGTGACTTCCAAGTGTACATGACTTACAGTTGCCATGTTTTCATCGTATACTATTAAAGATAATGCAACCGCGAGCGTTTGCTGTTTACGTGTACCTTATTTTTACTGAGCTTATGTGGAGGGAGGCCGTGTTTAGCTCCAGGTGTTTATCATATGAACACAATTAAATGGCATTGAACCAAAATTATTTAAGTAGTCCCCGCCCCTTCTTTCTCGGATGGGTAGAGTGAACAGAGTTCGATAAAGAATCCAAACGTTTGGCATCATCTCCTCCCTTTCGTACTTCTCAGGCTTCCATAGTTTGCTCATGAAAACGAATTTCTTATGTGTTTAGCACTTCTAACTATAAATCATCAACGTGCAATTTCAACTGTGATGCCCTGACTGGTAAAAAAAGGAACTATATAATTTTAGGAGTATAGCCTGTCTCGGATATGAAGTGTTTGATTTTAACTGGCCTCGCCGTTCGTAGTGTATGTTTTCTCAAATAGTGCTACGCCTATTCGTAATGAGACCTTGTTCACGTAGGTAATTAAACAAGATAAGGTGTGCGAACACTGTTAACCCTGTCGGTTTTCGCTCGCAAAACTTAACATTTCTTTATAAAATGTATTATTAATTTGTACAGTAAACACACTCGCATAAAAACCCAAGATTTTTGCGACTTGGGCTAAATAGGTTCTTGTAAAAATGGTATTTACAGTAGTTTTAGGCTATCTAGGTTCTTAAATCGGTTCTTTTTTCTCACTTAAGTTCAGTTCGAAAAGGGTACAAAAGTCTCGAAGTGCCCTTTGAGATTCAGGGCTGACAG
Source organism: Montipora capitata (assembly GCA_949126865.1). Taxonomy (NCBI): domain Eukaryota; kingdom Metazoa; phylum Cnidaria; class Anthozoa; order Scleractinia; family Acroporidae; genus Montipora; species Montipora capitata. The sequence continues at coordinate 63,756,239 of OX421448.1, forward strand.
GTTTTGCGTCTAACTTGACTTCTAAGGGTTGGGCTGCTGATGTGGGCGTCCCTGCAACAGGCGTCCCTTAGGGAAACGAATTTCCGTCCTTCATTCTAACTACTTACAACTTCACGATCTCCACCAGCAGACGTTATCACACAGCTGTCTTGGATCCGTGTTTTCATGTATGCACACGACATCTTCAAATAGCACCTACTCTCTTGGAACGGTGAGGTTCTCAAGTTATGTCAGATACTCACTCCAATCTCCAGCGATTCCAGAAATGATCTGGGATACGTTGAAAAAATTGTTGCTTTCCTTTGTGAGTGCTTTCTTCATTTGATGACATTGACAAAATTCTACGACCGACAACTGGGACTACTGAGACGGTGGCAGTAGCTCTTCTGCTTCATTGTAAAAATGAATTAAAGGACGAGACACAATGTCCACCAAATGTGCAGTAAAAACAATAACTTAAAAAGTAACACAAGTTGTTCTGCCACGCAAGCTCTGAAAAGAAATTGAGATTTTTATTCACACACGCACACCAGTGGATAAAAAGTTATTTTGTAGGTGGCTGATAAAGTACTCGAAGGTGGACTCAATGATATCTTTCTATGGTAGATTGGGAAGAGTTACTACTACTACTACTACTACTACTACTACTACTACTACTACTACTACTACTACTACTACTACTACTACTACTACTACTACTACTACTACTACTACTACTACTACTACTACTACTACTACTACTACTACTACTACTACTACTACTACTGGCTATACTGATTGCTAAAAATGATGATAAAAGACTAAAACATGAAAAACACTTACGACACTGTCCTTACGCTAACACTAAAATCAATACCTATATAGATCTTCTGAACATGAGTGTTGCAATGCAAAAAGGCTAAAGGGCTTATTGATTCACGCTTACGTAGCGAAGCGTTACTTAAATTTGAAGGCTACAGTCGATGTATAGATAACCGCTTTATTTCTGCACTGGTTGCCAACGGGAAATGTCATCGGCAACAGTCAAACTGCAAAGCAATTAAAAGATTTGCGTTTCAAATATGAAATTACACTTTAAAAGCTGAAATATTCGCAGCGAAATTCTACTTACAATTCTGTTGGGCAAACCTTACTTCATAACACGGCTCTTTACATTGTGGGTGTGTCGATCGGTTGATTGCATTACGGACATTACGACTAATTCGTCGCCAGGTCCTTTGCGACTTCATTTTGGCGCCCAAACGGTACAGCTACACAAAAAGTTATTTACTTGAAGTATAAACTGGAAGTTTTACTGCACTAGCGCAAATCACTTATCGTCTTTCCTTCGTTTGAACGAAACAGGGAATTGTGTAGTGTTAAAGGCTTTCAAAGCAAAAAAGTGAGGTATCAGTTATTTGACTACTTTCCATCGCAGTTTTTCAACATTCTGATATTTAGATACAGATGTGTTTCCAAATGTAGCTTTTGAGAGGTTACTTAATCTAGTCATTAATACCTTTTTTACCTATCGCAATCGTGTTTGTAGTGGGCAATAAAGCTGTTGCAGTCGTCGATGTGTGCGCTTGTGAGTTTAATGAAAGAGGTTACTCATTCCTCAATGAGCGGGGCGCAGACCTGATTGGTGTTTCTAATGGCTAACCCTAAAAAGACGACAAACGACTTGGTATTTTTAACTACCGTGGTTACTTCAAGCTGGAAGGTACCTCGTTTTACTTTGCTTATCGCACAGGCACTATGAAAATGTAATAATATTGCGTTACTATGAGAGGAAAAAAGTAGAGGTTCTTTTTGCCTGTGTACCCCATATGTACATTCCTTCAAGTGGTGTTATTGCCGATCATGGGAAAAATTCTCTCCATCTTTGCTAGTGTTTCCTTTGTGCGGTCATGGCCTTCGCCTAAAACCTCTTTTTGGATGTCAAGGGCTGCTGCAAGCTCCTTAAAAGCTGATTTGAAATCTTTTTTACCTTCCAATGCATCGCTGAGTATAACGTGCGAATGAGCAGTATCCTGATGGACATCTAATAGCTTAATTCGAAGTTCCAGGGCTTCTCTGATGCAATCAATAGCGGAATCAATTTTCTCATCCGCAAGAGCCTTGTACGAGCCAGCGATGAAAAGCAGAATCGTGGCAGTCCATGGGTGGTCCCCAAGCTTAGTTCTGTAGACTTCCAATGTTTTGTTTTCCCATATTTTGATGGCCTCTTTATGGTCACCAAGTATACGATAAGAATCTAACAACCAAAGAAAGGATATGATACGTGTTTGAAATGTACGTTAGTGTGCAGAGTCATGCTTATCTATACCATTTTGTTGGTTCACCATGTAAGACCATGTAAAAATCAAATATTTCGCATTGACATAGTAATGCGCAGTTAACGAGCTAATCTCAGAGAATAATAAATTTGCTGAAAGTAACAAGTGTGGAATAAATATGCTGAATGTAAACATCAATACCCACTTCCAAGATCACAGTAACCAGCTGCTACATAAAGAGGAATGCCAAGGTTTTCCTTCATGCTGATCCCTTCCCGGATGAAATCTTGGCCTGTCTGATTTTCACCCTTGATAAAGTAAAGGAAAACAAAAGAATTTACTTTAAAAATTTAAGGTTCAAGGTTCCTTGCAAAAAAAAAACTAATCAGATTGCAGGATTCGTTACGTTCTTACCTGAAGTGAATAGCATAAACCGAGCTTACACATGGTGAGCGCATGCGCCTCACAATTTTGCCTTTCCTTTGGCAGTTTCATACGTAAGTCATACGCTTGCTTGAACATTTTAAAACTTTGGTTGTCCTTATCCACCTTTCGGTGGGCAACATCACACAGGTGACGAAAACCCAATGCGTTAAGACTGTCTGCAAGTCTCTTGTTGTCACCTGAAGTCCTGGCAACATCGTGGCACCTTTGATACAACCTCGAACACTCGTTTGGCGGTGATATAACTTTAGACAAAAAATCCAGTACCTCGGTACTGTTCACCACATCGACGACAAATTCCTTTTCATCCGCGCTGCTACTCTCCTGCAAACAGTTCCATAATGCCTCCATTATATTCACCTTGTCTTTCTTGAATGAGGAGATGGCTTGCATTGCCAAATCCTTAGTAATAAACTGTTTACTCCACGTTTTGAGCATTTCAATGTAATGTCTATTAAATTTGTCCTGCGCAGCTTTACCTACTTTCTCCATCTCTAGGTGCTTTCTCTCAGCTCTGCAGTACTCGCGGACCAATGGATGCAAGGAATACTTCTCATTTGTCATTATTTGCACAAGAGAGCAACTCACCATCCTTGTTTTAATTGTCTCCACCTCCAGATGGTCATCAAAGAAAATTTTTATGTCCTCAATAGAAAATGTTGATGGGAAAACCGATACTCGAACAAGATATTCTAAAAGCCAATTGTTTCTCAGGAATCCGCCCAATTTGTCATAAACATCTTTCACACTAATCTTGAGGAACCTAGAAGGGCTTTTTTTAAGAGACGTGATCAAAACGTTTGGGTCAAAGGAACAATTGAGCAGATCCACACAGGCAACAAGAAGCAGGGGTATTCCACAACAGAACTGGGCGAGTTCCTGGGCATAGTCCTGGCAGTTTGCGACGGATCTCTGCAGCAAAAGGACAGCAGACTGGTGATCCAAAGGTTCTAGAATTTCCTTGTGTAAGTTCAATGATTTGAAGCCTACGTCTTGTCGAGTAGTAATGATCAGTTTCACCTTTGGGGCAAACTTGATTACGTATTCTGCAAACTCGTCAAATTCCTTTCCTTCTTTCTCTTGTATATTCTCGGTGTTATCCAGTATAATAGTTGTACTGAATTTGAGATGTGTTAGTTTTTCCTTTGTCAGTGACACAAGATCGTGACTTTCCGACAATTTCCGTCCGGTTATTCGACGAATGATCTCGCCACAGGCATCCGCGAGGCTATCCTGTTTCAGTATTAAGATAACTGATTTTTTCTTCTCCAGGAGATCACGGCCAACTTTTAATGCAACTTCAGTCTTCCCCATCCCAGGAATGGAAATAATCACAAACATGCGCCATGTGTCGTCTCTGAGTTTCGTAACGATTCCACTCACAACTTTCTCCCTCCCAATGAAATTCTTCGTCACGACAGGGTGATTGTTAAAATCGCTATCGTCTAATGGAACTGATTCTTCTAGGGTAAAGAATTAAAACGTTTGATTAGGTTGCCAGCAGTACTCCACACGAGTAAACTGCATTTGCTGGAAAGGCCGGGTAATGCCTGCGTTTCCCAATTTGTTGCTCACCCTGCCCTCCCTAAACTTTCCTGGTCACACACCCATACAAGGTTACACTGCAAGTCCTCAGATCCTACGGGGAGGCTCCGCCCAAAAGGGGTACCTTTTTCACTCTTCATGTATATGAAAGGGTAGGGATTTCACGAGTCGAAGTATATGAAAGGGTAGGGAAATCTGTTATTTAGGTATTTAAAAGGGCCTTCCAATATTTTCCAGTGCAAGGTATACGAAAGAGGAAACTTCTGACCAAAATGGTATATAAAAGGGTAAGGGGTCTGACCTCAGGGCGGAGC
>OX421448.1:63788299-63798299 GCA_949126865.1 Montipora capitata
CACGTAAATATATATATACCTAAAATAAATGATTTCCCTACCTGACTTTCAACCCCGGTCTATTGCTAAACTGATCGGCAACGAAGGTTTTACTGACAGATATATCATAATGTCAAAGTCCGATTCCTGCTAAGTGGTCCCCTGTACAAACTGCGATTTGTTGATACGTTGCGTGACACCGCCAGTTTCCGTAGGCTCACAATTTTTACCCTTCAAATTTCGTGCTAAATGTTCTCACATTAACTGCAAATGTTTGAGCGTAAAAGCTAATTTGTAAAACTATATTTAACATACATTATTCTCGGCTGGAAGCGGCACAAACATAAGCAAACATTTGCAATCGTCTGCTCGTTTATCGTCAGCGTAAACAAACTCCTTGCAACTGATTCAAGTATTATCCCCGATGAATGAAGTAGACAATATTTACATAATTTGCCGTTCCTTGGTTCAACCTCACCCTTATGGATCTTGCCTTCAGAGTACTTTTCCACCGATTTCAAACAGTATTCGACCGGATAAAGAGCTACATGTACAATGCATGTATCTGTCGCGACTGTAACTAGTCAACAAATGCAATCAAAATATAGCTGTTTCCACGGTTAACATCCCGAAAGCCATGGCGATTCAAAGTCGTGTTCGTTAGCATATAAAATAAACAAAGACAATTCCCTCAGATTTCGATAAATGCTACCGTCGAAGCGTTTAAACTCACCAAAATCCAACACTGAGAGCACAAAATGGCTAGGCCTACGGCGACTGTATCGTGAAGACGAGCTCACGTGGCCTGCTCACATGTTCGCCACATGTCTTATCACATGTAACGAGAATGTGACGTAGTTTAATTTAATTTAATTTAATTTAATACTTCTATTGCGCATAAATCCATACAGAAACTAGACATTCCGTGAGGGTACACTGGGTTGCCTGTGGTACGTGCACCGTTCGAGACAATTCTCGGTTTTCACATGACGTCACGACCGCCATGTTGGTGCCCTAAACAAAGAAAAGGCGGCCATGTTGGTGCCCCGACCAAATCCTCCGGGAATTTAACTCTATTATTATGCAAACGCTTCCTTTTGTTTTCGTTGAAAAACATGGCTGTTGATCACGTGAGTGAAAACCAGCAATAGGGAATTTAAGATCTACGACGGCGACGGTCAACGAAAACGTCACCTCAAAATATAACTTGGCTCTATCATAAATCTTTCCCGATTATTGAGTCTCGTTCACGTCCTACAATGTGGGCTAAGTATCCTAAAAATAAACTGGTACGAGTGGTTTCAGGTTTAATATAGAGAATTAAGGATTCTCTGTTGCATCCTTACGTTGTCGCCAAAACCTCAAATTTGGTGATTTCACGTCGTCATTATGCAGAGGACCGCTAAGATGCTTGCTCAAATCCGTGCTGCACGTGCAGTACGATTATTTATGCTCTTTTAACCAATGATATTTACTGTATTGTGGAGATGTCGTAGTCGTAACCGTCGCCGTTTCTTAAATTCCCTAATTTTTTTCAAGTTGGGGGGTCATTAAGACCATTTAAGGGGTCACCCAGAAGTCATACCAGCAGAGGCCCTTTGGCTCACAGGTCCTCACACGTTCGTACAAGGGCAACCCTAAAACCCGGAATCCGGAATCCGGAATCACAGGTCATTGTTTTACCAATACAGAGAGTAAAAAATATCCTAAACAATCATAAAAGCTAACCTTAGGCCTAAAAACGTTTGTTTAGGCCTAATTAGGCCTAAGGTTAGCTTTTATGAATGTTTAGGATATTTTTTACTCTCTGTATTGGTAAAACAATGACCTGTGATTCCGGATTCCGGATTCCGGATTCCTGGATTTGTCCTTCGTACATCAAAACAGATCTGTCCTTGTGTAATATGTAGCTCTAGCAGTGCACGATATTGTTTTGGTATTATCTATCATTGTAGTGCCATGGTAGAAGTCTTGGGTAAATAGCCTGAGAAGACATGTGGTTACTAGCAATGTTCTCAGTGAACCCAGAAAGATTGAAGAAAATAAATGAGAAGTGAGAAACATTGGCTTCTGGGTTGCCATGTTGATAAACTTCTTTTCACCACAAGTTTAAGCGTGCCCTCTGAACATCTGACAGCTTTGTAATACTAAAGTTTACTAAAGTCAAACCCTGTCCGGCGGGGTTAGTGTCGGGATGGGTGACCAAAAACATATACCCCTTCGTAAAACAGAAGCATTGGGGTCATTGGACCGAAAATACTATCAACGCTAACAAATGCGAACTCAGCAAGGTACAGATTTTGTTAGCTTGCTTTATGCAAAAACAAATATTGATGCAAAAGTAAATAAATATTGATACACAGTTTTTAGAAAGAGCAGAAGGAAGTTTCCAGGACGGTCGCTCGAGAATAACATATTTACGACACGAAAACAACATTAATTTTGAACCGTGAATATAGAATATAAACAGTTACGATCAGCGACAAACATTTTGGGAGGTTTTTGCTACGTTCAATTTTGTTATTGTACGTTTTGGCTGCACAAATAAATCGCAAAATCGAAAGTGACATGGCCGGAATTCAGCGGGCGCCGTGATTAAGTTACCGCGGCATGTTTACTTGCCAACCAGTGAAGCATCTGTGTCAAATGATGGCAAGATACCGGGTTTTCGTAAGTTTCTTTTTCTGTCAAGTGTTATAAAGTTTGACAATAAATGAGCGAATTCAAAACAAAGATCACAATCGCCCACCATTGTTTCTGCAAAGTCAAAAATTTACTCTCCAAGACGAGGTTATTTATCACCAGGTAATTCCATCATTTTGGAAATAGCAGCTACTTTATTATTTACCGGCGTCACAATTTTTTGCTGATTTTAAGGCTCATTTTGTTGAAACTCAAGCACTCTTCCAACAGACCTATTTATTTTCATGAAACCTTTCCTGCTAACAGAGCAATACTAAAAATATCCTCCCGTATCACGTTTCAACCTTAAGCTCGAAAATTCAATACACAACATGATACTATAATTCACAAAGGCAGAAAATATCACAGAATCCTTTTCCAGCGAAACATTTTATTGAAACAAACAACATAAGATGCACTAAAACGCCATTCGCGTCGCAATGACTTTCGACACCATTGCTGGTTAACGAGAATAACAATCTCACGAGGCAGAATGTATATTTATATTTAATTAAGTTAGCTCAACAGAAAAACGCTAACCTCATTTTGACACGAAAATGCTTTACTATTGCCATAAAAACTATCCAGTTAAGCTGGCATATTATAAAACATGATGAATTCATAAAGGCCACCTTTTCCAGCGAAATATTTTTTGAAACAAACAACATATTTGCTCTTAGAGGCAAAAACCTCTTCCTATTTCATTGCGTGCGTGAAGACAAGAAACTCAATCGTGTCAAATTATCATGTACTTCAGGTTCAAACCCTTTCCTGAAGAACCTTTTCCTTGAATAACCAGAAAATGCTTTACTATTGCCATAAAAACTATCCAGCACACATATCATAAAACATGATGAATTCATAAAGGCCACCTTTTCCAGCGAACAATTTTTTGAAACAAACAACATATTTGCTATTAGAAGCAAAAACCCCTTCCTATTTCATTACGTGCGTGAAGAGAAAAAACTCAATCGTGTCAAATATGCGAAATATTACAACAAACTAAAATTTCAGGATCAAACCGTTTCCATGAAGAACCTTTTCCTTGAATAATGAAGCACAAAATAGACGACAAGCCACTGACAAGCTTTCTTTCAAATAATTCTTGGCTGTCACATTTCCATTTTTTTTTACCTGAAGACTGTGCAGAGTTGATCACAGATCCACTTAACGTGTTCGATTCGTTCTCTGTCTTTGTTGAACCCATAAGTTACCAGAGAATTTTCCATTTGGTTTCAGTGTTCTACAGAACTTTCTACATAACAGCACACTTGGTAACATCTTAGAAATGTAGCTCACTTTGATTTCGGCTCGACGGACGACAGATTGTTGTCGAAGTCCATTACTCGTCGCTTTTAAGATTCCACCGCCTGTCTTGTTCAGTATCCAAATGACTTGCCATTATTGAGCTTCATAAGGTATATTTTGTTCAAAGATCCACTAAAACGCCATTCGCGTTACATGACTTTCGACGCCATTGCCGGTTAAGTTAATCCATTCTACTGTGCCCACCAGAGAAATCTACGCATTTCCCACTACCCTCTCGATCCTAAGAAAATACGCGCAGAAGGCTCTATGCACAAAGACACCACTTAGCAGGGGAGTGACAGGCAAGACTTTGACCGACACGGAAAAAAAAAACCAACCCAGATTCCGACTGGGTTTGCCATACTGGCAACCCAGTAATGATCAAATGCGCATTACAATGAATAAAAAAATATCCTAAAACGAGAGCGAAAATGAGGTCAGATGTCGTCATAAGTTCGCACCAGTTTCCCGGCCGACACTTGCACCTGCAAAAATCAAGCGGGGGGCCATTTTGGCGTCCTTACAGCAATCTCGAAAAATTCTGCATAGCCGTACACAGGCACACCAACTCGAAAGACACAGGACGCAAAAACGAAATTAGGCTTGCGTTCTTCTTTTTGTCGAACGCAATAAAGGAATTCGAAAGTTAACCTTGGCTTTTACTTGAGAAAAACACATTTAAAGCATGGTGAATGCTTTCGACGACTATATTGCGGCAAAGGCCGGTGTAATTCTTCCTCCGAACTTCACTAATTTGTAATTGAGGTAACTTAGCATTTTGTCGTTGGACGTGTTTGCCAATGAAGGTTTGTTTGGTGATTTTTTCGGGTAATATCTTCAGTTGCAGTGTATTTCTAGAATTGGGGGCAGTAAAATCATGATAAGTTTGGCTGTTAATTTTTTGATGGAGTACGAACAGTAAGATGGACTCGCAAAGTTCCTTTTATTTTTGTACAATTGGTCTCTCTGGAAACATGCCATTTTAGTTTCTGGAGTGCGAGTTTTAAGTTAAATCAACTGGAAATATTATGAAGCAATCTTGACTCCAAATTGTGCAAATAAACCGTGTCATGTACAGTAAGTAAATAAAGCCGTTTGATACACAGATATTCAAAACATGCATTCGATTCGTGTAACTTGCGATTTTATCAGCATCTCCTCCTGTTGATATATATGTCCTTTGTCTCATCCAGGAAACCAATATGCATCGGCTTTCATTGCCATTTGAAAGAACCAGCTATTTAGCTTTCAAAACATCAGGGAAGTTTGTGCCAAAGTACTTTCAACCACATGGCCACAGAGCTCGACAACGGAATCGCTAATTTCACTCGTTCCAAAGATTCAAACCCGATTCTGGACAAGTTATGAGATGTTTCAGATGGCATATCTCCATTTATACAAATAAAATCGAGTTGCACCGTCCACTGCATTGTAAGAAAAAAAGGGAGCAATTTTTTTCGTACACTTATGGCGGATTAGTCTCGAGGACTTCGCGAGAGCTCCGTGCAATCACGTTGGCATTTTCACTTCCGGCGTTTGCACAGCCAATCAGATCACGAGTTTGGTAGGCCAAAATGTGGCCGACCGTCCGGACTTCTTGAGACTTTTGGTCAGGCCCAATTTTAGCGAGCGACGACATAAGACAACATATGGGCGAAGCTAAAAATGGGCCTGATCGCAGGTTACGAGTCACCAGCCTTTCTTCTCTTCATGAGGGGGAAATGACAACTAACGACATCGTAAAAATTCGAAAGCCACAAACCCGTCTAAAACGGACACGTTTGCCCTCCGATTGCACAGAAAAGACGAGGACAACTGTACGTAGAGGTAAAACGAAGTTTATTTCTACATTTACAGCTTACTTTAGCATTTATAAGCTCAAAGTTAATTTTGCCATACAAATTCTATAAATCGTATACCGAGCTTGGGCTGCCTGTGGTTAGAGTTTAACTGCGCAAACAAAGTGCAAATTGACCGAATGCATAAATGGCGGCCAAAAATGTATTCTTTTGTTTATGCGCTAGTGAGACTCACTAGCCTCGCTCTCAAGCAACATTTCTGTTATGCGTTTTGTCCATGCAAACGAGGCTAGTGAGGCTAATTAGCACATAAAAGAATATTTTTTTGGCCGCCATTTATGCATTCGGTCTATGAAACGCTTAAAAGAACTACATGCGAGCAAGATTCGGGTTTAGAACCTGAAGATGCAAACAACCGGCTCCTTTTGGAGCGACCACTTCTAACCACCGATCAACAACAGGTTTCAATATGTTTAATCTTTAGTTACTGAAGGTTTACAGTTTAATTTGTGACCCCTACAAGCAAGTTTACTCCCTCTGAAAGCAATGGTCTCGTGTATAAGCCGCACCCGTACTTGTACTTGGATGGGAGACCGCTGCGAAGTCCCCGTGACGGCGATAGCTGATTCGTTTTTTAAAACTTGATTTAATTTTTTATTTTGTTTGGCGGTTGAAAGATATTTTCTTATTTCTTTCTACGTCAAAACGGCTGAACAAACTTGTTCCCAAGAAATATTGGAGTATTCGTTTTATGCAAAATACTTCTAATGAAGTATTCGTTGTATGCAAAATAATGATCACAGTGGAACACACAAGTACGAAGCAAGATCTAGAAATAACGTCGAAAATTCTCCTTACCTTTAAAGCTTGCCTTTCTCAAAGAAAAAGCATCTGTTCACTTTATTGAATAGTTTAACTGTGTCAATCATGGCGGGCGGAAAGATTCCACAATAAATGTTTGCTTTCAGCTAGACCACGGAAGTATGTCACGGTGACCGAGTGGTCCAACGCGCTGGCAGATAATCGTGAAGGTTGGGTAAAGTATATGAGCGTAATTCAATATCCGTGGGGTATGCACATTTGTGACTTCCAACAAAACAAAGGTACCAGACCGGTTTTAAGACGTGCTATGCCTTCGGCATTCCACGTAACAAGCGCACAAGAAAATTCTACCTTTAGTCACGCAATTTCAACCAGCTTTGAAAGACTTAAAGAACATACTATTGGACAAATGGCATTTAATTCAAAACCAACCTAATGTCAGAGAGATATTCAAGGAATCTCCCTTGATCTCTTATAGGAAAGGAAATCGCTTAAAGATATACTTGTCAAAGCAAAACTGCCAAGGCTACTAGAACACCATGGTCACAGAGCAGGAGTCGCGTTGGTCTGTCAAACCCATTTTACACACATTTTACACAAAATTGGCATTTTTACAAGCTTCCTCTGAGTTTTAATGGGCAACAGGTCTTTAGAAGGAAGGCCACCGAAAAAAAAACAAAACAAAACACGGGCAACCAAAAAAAACAAAACTGGTTGTCCAAAGGGCAAATTGGTAAGAAAGTAAGTGTCGAACATTGACACTTGTGACGACAAAAAACACAAAAAAGGAAAATTCAGTTGAGTTCACTACAACAATAAACCTACGCGAGGGTGGCCTCTTCCACAGTTCGCTGATTCACGACTCCGATAAGACCCCTTGTTGGAGGTTTTCTTATCACCAAACCATAATTAATAAGTATTTACTATGACCAAACCAACACCAGAATTGGTATGTTTTAGGGTTTGTGTTCGTCAAACCGGGGGATGCTTTTAACCTGCCCGGTTAGGTTCTGTCCCTTGTCACACATTGAGGCCATCAGTTTTCAGGTTGTGGATCATTAATAGATAACGTTCTTTGCTCTGCCATCAGCTCCTCGGTTCTAGCTTCCTCGTGTCGTCCAAGCTTTTTCAGCACATGAGCAATCTCTCGATGAGAGCGTGTTGTTTCCTGGTGATTTCCCAGAACCTTGTCTTGGATTTCTAATGCACTTCTCAATACAGCCAGGGCCTCTGCTAGATTTCCTTGCACAGCTAACACCTCAAATAGGAAAATGGAAAACAAACATTCTAACTATGCACTGGGAAAAAATATGTCAAATCTCTACTTAAGTTGCAGGAGAAACTGCTACTATCAATTAAAGTTATTAAAACCATACTTCAAAATACGTCTTCTTATATTTCCCAATCACTGATGCACCTTGCAGGCGATATAGTACGAAGTCACAACACACAAACTCCCAGATACTGTAAGGACAGTGCGGCATATCCACAAGCTCATGATTTCGGCGAGTTCCGTTGAAGCTTGGACTTTTCACTTTAGGTTTCCTTTGCAACTGCTCAGTGAAGTCGCTTGCAACCGCGATGATCATTCTCGCGTTGACTTCAGCAATGGGTTAACGTTACAAAGTAACGCATCGTATGCAACATGAAAACATGATGCACTTCAACTACGTTTTGGTGGATTTCTCCGGCCGCTGAAGAAAGGATCCAAGCCAAGACTCACGGACATAGATAGAAGCCGGCTATTCCGAATAAGTTTCTTGGTGATCAAGTAATTTGAGTTTTTGGGATTCGTCATCTATTTTATAATTTCTGAAAAAAGAAATGTATTGCACACTCAAACTGTACTGACAGAGACTGGCTGTAAAAATGTCCCAAAGGTTGATCCAGTCGTTGATTCATAAACGTGATCCAAGATCTCGCGTTTTTGATAAAAAGCTCATTGGCCCACAGGCAGCCCAAGCTCGGTATACGATTTATAGACTTAAGGGCGGTGCCTACTAATTCAAAGGTATTTTTGCGCGGTTGTATGGATATGCGGGAAAAGCAGATCTCAAGAAGTGGTATTAAAATCCAAAAAGAAAAGTGGGGGTAACCATGCATTTTTCAAAGATAATTAATCAACAATATTAGTAAAAAGCTTTAAAATACAAAGCAATGTATGGCGTTCCTTTCCAAATTTGAGCTTAATTATCTCTGAAAAATGCATGGGTACCCCCAATTTTCTTTTTGGATAGCAAGAACACTTGCCTAGCCCTGCTTTCTCCGAATAGTTTTAAACAGCGCAAAAACATCCCTGCACGAGTAAGCACTACCGATTGGAAATCCGAGTATCTGGAGATGCGCAGAACGTATGCGCAATAACAATAGTAGGCACCGTTCTTAATGTATAGAAAAGTTAACTTTGAGCTTATAAATGTTAAAATATGCTGTAAATGTAGAAATAAACTTTACTTACTTCTACGCACAGTTGTCCTCGTCTTTTCAGTGCAATCGGAGGGCAGACTGTGTCCGTTTTAGCCGGGTTTGTGGCTTTCGAATTTTTACGATGTCGTTAGTTGTCATTTCCCCTCATAAAGAGAAGAAAGGCTGGTGACACGCGGCGATCTCGTCCCACAAATCGCTCTCGCGTCACAAAGCAACGGTCCGAATCGCCCTAAAAACACCACAGCCTTAAGGGTTGTCCAATGAGAGTGCAGAATGTACTCTCATTGGCCAAGTGTTTCAAATTGTCTAATGAGAGTGCAGAATGTAATACGATCGCTATCAAGCTATAACGGCCGTAGCCACACATCTAGCTGAACGCATGGGAAGATTGTAGAAAGCCGAACATTATTTGGAATTTATCCGCCAAAAATCGTTGTGTGGTCCCGGAGTGGAGTTGATGTGATAGGAAATTTATCTGGCCTTAAGGCTGTGGTGTTTTTACGGCGATTCGGACCGTTGCTTTGTGATGCGAGAGCAATTAACGACATCGTAAAACTTCGAAAGGCACAAACCCGTCTAAAACAGACACAATTTGCCCTCCGATTGCACAGAAAAGACGAGGACAACTGTGCGAAGAAGTAAGTAAAGTTTAGTTCTACATTTACGGCTTATTTTAGCATTTATAAGCTCAAAGTTAATTTTGCCATACAAAGTCTATAAATAGTATACCCCGAGCTTGGGTTGCCTGTGATTGGCCAGCGGTATTTCTACTTCGTGTATGTAAAATAATGTAAGCCCGCAGTTTGTTAATTTCAACCGTGTCGGGCAACATACATATGTATACAGCTGTTTCGGGAAAGGTTGTCAAAAAGAAGGGTAAGAGTGTTCGCGACAATGCCGAAAGGTAGTATGGGAAATATTCAATAAAATAAATTCAACTTGCAGAGAACGCCCAGAATCGAAGATGCCACGACCGTTCAGTG
>OX421448.1:63803299-63810799 GCA_949126865.1 Montipora capitata
GTAGTAATACGTACCTGGCTATGACGACTAAATGTTAGGCGACTATATGGCATACTGGCACGAAGTATATACCAAGATTCCCTTCCATGTACATGACGACGTCATCATGGGTATCAATACCCCGGATTATCGACATGATAACACCACAATTGACTGCGCATGCTTCCGTTCTTACATTCCACAAATTTTGATTTTTTTTGCTAATATTAAGAATAGGCTGCTGCGTCGCTAAGGCTCGCCAGCAATAAGTTCCTTTTAACTGTCTTGTTAAAACTCCTTAATGAAGTCAGCATAATCAGACGAAACCAGTTGGAGAGTATTCCAGCTTTCCCCTCTCTTCAAAAACCAACATTTGATTTAATTTGCATTAATTTGTTGATTTCAGTTTACAGTGTCCCCAATTAGTGCTCCAGCACTAGAAGACCAGTTTTTCCCTTTCTCTCATTTCAGCCTTAAATCACCACAGTGGCATTAAAATTAGCGTCCAAATGTTTGGTCTTACATGATAACTTTCATTATTCTTCAACCCAGGGTGGCATCAAACTATGCCACAGGAAACAATACATCAAACTTAACATGTAATTTATCCACATTAAGTATTATGATTTCCACACCTATGTCAGACAAACTGCAGGCAATACAATAATTTCTCCCCTTGGAACACTAATTTCAGCGCTTTTACTTCATAAGTACCCATTTATTCCGTGCATGCTTAATTCTGACTATAAAAACCTTACATGTATGTGGTATTAAGAACTGGTATATATAATAATAATAATCTTTATTTATATAGTGTTATTTCTACTAAGAAAACGATAACATTTTACAATAATAATACGTGTAAAATATATGATAATAAAACATAAAAATAAATGAAAAATTGCTTCTTAAAAAGAACGTTTAAAAAGAAATGTTTTGATCTGCTTCTTAAAGGTGCTTAAAGATTCAGTTTCTCTAATATTGTTAGGAAGGATGAAATACTACATCACTTTAATTATAACAAAAGTAAACTAATGTAAATAGTATAATAAAAGTAGACAGAGGACCTAATGGAGATGTTAGGATTGAAGGAACAGTGGTTCAGATGGCAAAGGCAAATGGAGTGAGATGGTACAGGTGTATGGGTATGTGTTGAGGAGGGATGATGGGCATTTTCTGAGAAAAGCGTTGGAGTTTGAAGTGAAGGGCAAGAGGAAGCAAGGATGACCAAAGAAGATGTGGAAGACGCAAGTGGAGAAGGAGAGCAAGAGTGTTGGATTGGAGAAAAAGGATGCCATGAATTGAGCGAGATGGAGAGTGGGAGTTAGAGAGATTGCTGCCAATGTGGGGTAAATCCGGCCACCCCCGTCTACAGGAATAAACCCAGATCAAAATTGATGATGAGTATACTACAAGGATGCATCTTGAGGCAATAGCAACCTCAACACTGGTTACACTGCCATGAAAATTATTGTAAATGATTAAACAGAAATATGCATAATCATCTTTATCACTACATGTAGCATTAAAAAATAATTACCTTTCCAAGATCATGATATGAGCGTGCAGTCTCTTGGTGATCACCGAGAAATTGTTTCCTCATGCGCAATGCCTCACGAATGTACTTAATTGAATTGTCATAGTCTTCAAGGGCCAAGTACGATGCTCCCATGCCTTCCATTAAAGTTGCAGTGAAAGGATGGTCACCAAGCAACTCAAGATACACTGGAAGTGACTTCTCTTTCCGTATTTTATTTGCTTCCCAATGAGCACCATTGAACGCATAGGCAGCTGAATGAGAACACAACAACAAACAAAGCAAAAGTGATATTATTGATTCCTTCCACGTCAAAAAACTTATCTTATTGGAGTAAACTTCCACGCGAAAAAATCAGACAACATTCCAAAGCAACAGCAGCTTTCTTTTCAATTAAAATGACAAAAACGTAACACTGAAACAAATCTGAAACATCTAAAACAATAAAGAAAAAGGTTTGGAAAAAAAAAAAACATCAGGAAAAATCACATTTCAATTTTGAATGCTTTTGTTCTTTTACACCTTCTGCCCTTCATTACCAG
Organism: Montipora capitata; assembly: GCA_949126865.1. NCBI lineage: Eukaryota > Metazoa > Cnidaria > Anthozoa > Scleractinia > Acroporidae > Montipora > Montipora capitata. The sequence goes on from OX421448.1 coordinate 63,805,358, forward strand.
AAAACAAATTAATAGAAATTCATTTTATTTTAAGGGAAGGCAATAACATCTTAGGAAGAACACATTCATGTAGAAAATCTATAATGTCATTTTAATTGTCTATTGGTTCAGATATTGTATTGGGCTATTAACACATGCTAATGCCTCTTCAGTAACATCACTGGAAGAATAATAATAATTGTCAGAGCATTTGAGGATCCAAGAGCTTGACTGCAGGACATTCCACTTGGAAAGTACCAACAAAGAATTCTCTAAGAAGAATCTCAAAGGAATATAAATACCATAACATTTGCAAAGTGCAAAGTGCAAGGGTGGTACAGATCGATACAGACATGATGTGTTAACTGCAAACACATTAAAGGTTAAAACTGAACTTTGTTTGTTATGGAAGGTTGCCAGTAATAGCTTTATTAATGTTACTTCAAACACATACTGTAATAGACAAAGATGCATTAGCATGGAAATCGTGCTGAACCAAGGATGATTAAAGTTAACATTAATATTATTTGTGAATAATGCACTGTACATGTACTTCCTAAGATGTTAGTGAATTCCAGTAAGATAAATGAATTAATATTTTCTGTAAATGGAGAGCGAAAGGTGTGTTAATCCTGCAATAATATTTTGAATTTACTTACCTCCAATATCTTTGTACCCAACAGCAACAAAAATCCTATCCTTGAGGTTCTCTGTGATCTCAATGGCTCTTTGGAGAAGTGGAATAGCTTGCTCAAGATCCTTTGACTGTCCATGACAGCGACCAAGTTTACTCAAACAAATCGCACGCATGGCTGACTTATCATCTCCAAGCTCTCTTTGTAACCTGTCTGCCTCTCTGAAGCCGGCCACAGCAGATGGACAAGGAAGGTGACAAGCACAGTGAGAAAGGATGCAGTATGCTTCTGCAGTCAAACAATCACTGTGACGCTTTTTGTCTTTGTTTGCTTTACAGAGGGATGTGAATTTACCATAAACTGAAAGAAACTTTTCTTTACGTAGCATCTTGGCTAAGAAAGGGCAAACAGCAATTGCTGTGTCAATGCACATTTCTTGCAAGTCTGGGTCAACCAAAGAGTTATTCAAAACCTGCCTGATGTTTCGACGATTGATCAGAAACATCTCAAAAGCCTTGAGGCATTCCATGCTCAGAAAAAGAGAATAGAGCTCTTTCAACATCACTAAATAGTGAATATTGAATAGCTTTTGAGCTTCTTTATAAGTTGGAGACAAATTATTAGCTTCTGGGAGAGCTTGATCAAGGCAAAAAGACTGGATAATACTGTGAACATAATACTGTTTTGACAAGTGATCAAACTGAAGCATGGAATTATCAACAAGATTTTGAAGCAACATTTCCAAGTTATATTTAGAAAGGTCCCTGAAAAGAAAATGGGCATCAGAGGCTGTAAATGTCGTTGGGAACACAGCCAAAGTTATAAGAGCCACTTGCTGAGCAGCACCAAGCCTGTCAAAGCAGATTCCAAGACAGTTGAATAGTTGATGGTTATGGGACAGTGAATTAAGACTAAATGACTTAAGAGTTGAAACTGGGCTCATTTCAAATTCGTTGATCAGTGCCTTAGCATCAACTCCCTTTGCAAGGAGAGCTCCCGTAGTTCGAAGTACTAATGGCACTCCACCACAGTGGTGAGCAAGTTGTTTCGCATCATCTTCAGTGACATTGGGATCTAGCAGCAATAGCAACTCTTTTCCATGATCTGGGCAAAGGGAATCTAGACGCAGTTGAAAATTTTCTACAGAAAAAAATGTTATTGACTGGCGGGAGGTAATCAAAATTTTGACATGAGAAGCAGTTTCTGCAACATCTTCAATAAAGTTACAAAATTCATCTTTCACCTGAGGAAACAGCAAATCTTCTGCATTGTCAAGAATGATAACAGAATGCTTGGTTATGGTTTGCAGATAACGCTTTGCTTGTCGTATAGGTTCTCTGCTAGCTACAATTTGAAGAGCACCAAGAAGGGAATTAGCCATACCGTTTAATGATCCTAAGTCTCTTAACGAAACATAATACACCGTCCCTTTCCTTTGTGCAATAAGTTCATGTCCTACTTGTATAGCAATAGCAGACTTGCCAAAGCCAGGTGGACCTGTGATGGATATAATCCTGCAACAGTCATTTGGAGCAAGTTTTTCTAGAACAGCAGAACACTGTCCTTTTCGACCAACAAAATTTGGAACATTGCAAGGAATTCCACCCCAGTAGGTGAAAGCTCTTGTTACAGCACCACCTTAAAAATAACAAACAAAAACTCTTCATAAACATAATTAACAATACTCATGTCTGGCTTTTGCATTGAGATCCTCTATCACCTGAGCCATCAAGTCATCTGGAAGCCAGTGAGTTGCAAGTTTGTACCATATTCCATTTGAGGTGAATGAAAGTTTGTGAAGGATATAAAAACAATGCCTTTTAAGGCATTGTTTTCCTATCGTAATTGTAACATTTCTTATGCAGTCATAACACCCACCCACTTAAAGGGTGATACTTTATACACTTAATGTATGGTCCCGAGGAAAACAGTTAGTTTTGTTTTTCCAACAGTCCTGATGTTTCCTGAGATGAAGTAGAGGGAAACATCAGGACCCGTGGGAAAACAAAACTAACTAGTTTCCCGAGGGACCAGACATTAAGTGCTTTGTTACATATTTAGACTTTTCCTGCAACAATCCAGCAAAACATCCGGAGCGGGCAACAACTGCGGAAGTGTATCCTGGTCGGGATACATTTGAATTTGATCAGGGCCACGTGACAAAGAATAAACCAATCACAGTGCTCGTTTTGTTGAGCAAAAGTCTACGTGTAGGTATAAAACAATAAGTATTGTAAACTGTGAATGTCTGTTCTCACTCTACTCCCGATCCCCAGATTTTCTTTTTGTGTACATCTGTCCCATAATGGACTGATATTCTAATTACAATGAAACGTGTGAATCATATGGAAGTATCATTTACAATAATAATAATTATTATTAACCCTTTCACCCCTGAACTGGCCTAAATTGGTCATGCTTACATGTAGTACTTTATTCTGTCTAACGCCATCTGGACGATTTTATTCGTCAATGGGGAACCCCCAGGAGTCAATGGGTTAAGAACTTCATTTGTGATGTTGATGTTCTCTTACAGACTTGATAAATGTAGGATTACATTCCATGGAATGGTGGGAACAAACAAGTACACTGTTAACTACCTTAATTAAAAAACTGAACTACGGATATCAGATTTCCAGCATTTTCATTGGCTCGCTGGATACAGGCTAACAGTTCATATACAATGTACCTGCTGTACCTAATATGGTCAAGGAACCCATCAGCAATAAAGCAACCTGAAAATATTTTTGCAGCTGTGACGAAAAATTGCTGACAAAAGCCGTTTTGGACTGAAATTGACCAAGGCAGAAATATGCTTTAGTTGAAAATACTACCCCTAGGAACACCAAAGAGTTGTTCATCATGGAGTTTTTAATAAAACAATAATATTATTCTACTCGGACTTACTTCATATCCAGCGTGCCCTCGTTTAATATTGATCATGAAGGTTAGGGTTTGGTCATTTATTTTATTATTAAATTATACAGTATACTTTCATATTTGTATGGAATTTGTATACGGTTTTTATGCTTTGTAACTTCATTTATTCAAAAATTGTTTTTCCTCAAATAAATTTACTTTCTTACTATTTTTTTAACCTGTAACTGTAATTTTATGGTAGGTAGGTCCACATCAGCTTATGTTTAGACCTACATAACAAATCAAGTATGTAGGTATCTGTATGTATGACCAGGCACATTATGGTAGTGAAACTAAAAGAAGGAATGGCCTAAATTAAAATGATCTAAAATGCCCTAAAATGATTATTTAAAATGACTAAGAATGGATCAAATTAAAACAAGTAAAACAACGATCGAAGACAATCCAAAATGACCGGGCTACATGTACAGCCAGTAGTACAATGGCCTGAGAGGGTCTACAAACCAAATATCACAGCTATATGGCACATGGAGGCAGTGTGGCCCAGTGGTTAGGGCACTTGCCTTGAGATCCGGAGATCCCGGGTTCAAGACCCACTCTGACCACTCGTTGAATTTGATCCTGGTAGTCCATGGTTCAACTTCCCAGCTGCACTTGTAAATAGCCAACTGGTATGCCTCCGGCCAGTTGGGATTCTTAACAGTTGTAGTTGTTGTGTTCTGTTGTTTCATTGATTCATTGGCCCTGAAAAGCCCTATGGGGAGTGGTCAATTAAGTATGTATTGTATTGTATGATGTGCATGTCTGGTGCATGAGTCAGAGCAGAACAGTCACACATATCAACCTAGCCACTTGAAAACTTTTCTCAGCATGTGTGAAGTGAAGTCCTTTTGAAAGCTTGGCATCATTTAGGCCGTACAAATGCAGTACTCCTCGCTGCCACTCCAAGAGCTAGATGAATCAACAACGATTTCCGTTTCCACTCGATAACATGTTGCGAAGAGCAAGTCAAATATACTAAATAATTGTAGAAAATGAAATTCTAAGAAACATAGCTTATTTTCCCATGGAAAACAGAATTATCATTATTATAGCCCAATATTATTGATGTCCGATGGAAACAGTCACAGAATTCCGAATTTCAGGGGCACCAAAAATGACGACAGAAGTGTTGTGGGTGCACAATGTAAAGTGGGTGACTAGGTTCCTTTAACAAACTAAAGTAAGTCCCACTGACTTCAATAAATTGTTGCTATGGTTACCAAAGAAAAATGATGTCAATATCAACAAAATGTAGCTCAGCATTACTATCTGTCAGGCAGCTTTTACACGAACATGGTTTCACATTGATACAGTTTCAAGACTTTGAAACTGCATCAAAATAAATTCGCTTTGAAAGTGTTTACACGGAACTGTTTTACCCAGAAAATCGAAGTCGTGATGATATAAGCGAGCGATGTACTACATGCTAAATTTACCATTTTGAATCGGACAATGCAAATTTCGCGCCAAAATAGCAACCATATGCAAACCGATGTGGTTTCGCTGTTTACATGACAGATACAACCATATTATTTTGAAAACGCTCCACTTTTGACAGCGTTTTCAAATTGACCTGGTTTTGGCAATGGTCTCAATCAGTGTCATGTAAATTAACAGAAGGTGTAACTGCATCAAAAATGATGCAGTTACAAGGGAAACAGGGTTTATGTAAACGCTGTCTTATATACAGTAGTTTTAGGTCATTCCTTCTTTTAGTAGCTGTGGTGAAATGACTTTAGGATGCAGTGCCACCTAGTGGTTAGGGTGCTTGCCTTGAGATCTGGAGATCCCGGGTTCAAGACACGTTCTGACCACTGATTGGATTTGTTCCTGGTAGTCCCTGGTTCAACTTCTCAGCTGAACTAGTAAATAGTCAACTAGCTTGCCTCCAGCCAGTTGGGATTCT
>OX421448.1:63818299-63823299 GCA_949126865.1 Montipora capitata
AAGGAGGCACAAAGCTAAGTCGTGAAATATCGGATCAGTTACAACAGTTCATGTGATTGGCTCACAGAAGAGCCCAAACCCAGACTCTTTGTATGTACTCACGGCCGCTCAGTTTTGTTTAATAATATTTGCTAATGAGGGTCTGAAGCAAAGCTGAACGAAAGTACATTTATCATAGCAAAGGAACTACGGGGACTGTGACTTAATTAGAAGTAGAGCTCCAGTGATGGAACGCGTTGATCCGCCAAAACCATCGTTTTCGCGAGGTAGAGGATTTGAAAAGTTACCAATCACATGCAACCTTCAATTTTCTAATTCTGTGATATATACATTAATGTACAGCTGAAACTGGTTACACCAAACTCAAAGTTTTGGATTGGACAAGCAGCTTCAGGAAACTTGCAATCACAAAAAGAGATACTTGGGTAAATGCTTCAAGGTGATTAAATTCTGAAGAATGACGAGTCATGATCAAAAGCAGAACGGAAATGTGCCTCAGTCAAACATCATAGAAAAAAGTATATCCAAAGGAAAGACTAATGTTACCCTTGGAGGTGGTAAACAAACAGTGATTATACAAAGCGATGATCCTCAGTTGACTAGTGCTGAGGAAGATTCTGCTATTATACAGACTTCGCAATCGAAAAACAATTTTTGTAGAGGGCTTCTGTTGGTGTGGGGCTGTGGAGAATTTGGCCAGCATGGCCATGGGCATAAAGAAGATGTCCTTTGTGCTGATGCTCTGGGAAGTCCCTTGTGGCTGGGTCAAGACAGGCAAGTGGTTAAGGTTGCTTGTGGATCAAGTCACACCCTAGTTCTCACAGGTTAGTGATGTAAACACTGAGCAGGACTGAGTTTTCACTCAAGCTAATATAATTGCAGCTTGATAAGCTTTACTCTTTGCACTAATGCATATATATTTTTGTGTTGCATGGGTAGATCAAAATGCTAAAGTATGAAGCTGTATCCCCCTTTACTTTTTAATCTTATTTATTAATTTTAGACGATAACAAAATCTACGGTTGGGGAAACAGTAACAGTGGCCAGCTGGGAATGGGAAACTCTGAAACCAACCTTCAACCAAGAGTACTTCACCTAGCTGTATCATCGGGTACCAAGTTGGCAGGTATCGCTTGTGGGACAAGGCACAGTTTCATATGGACGCAACAGGGAGACTGTTTTAGTTTTGGCAACAACTACAGTGGGCAGTTGGGCTATGATTTTAGAAAACCTGATTTCAAGGAAAATCAGGTATGCCTAATTTTGTCTGGAATCAGTTACCTTTTAAATACTACTGTAATACTTGAAAATATTTTCTCTTTACATGTACATTCTTTTATTTAAAATTTATGTCTTGTTGCTCAAACAATACAGGTAGCCAGTCCTCAGATGTGTTCAAGGTAACTTACATGCACTATCTTTTTCTTTAGGAGGTGATAATCAGATTGTGCGAATTTTACATGTGGTTGAAGTGATTTGAGCTTACTGAGGAGAGCAATGTGCACATGCACTAAGGGACTGGTCATTATTTATGTAGAGGGGGAAGGTGGGAGAAAAAATAGGGGGGGGGGCAATGCTATTTTAAATTAGCAAAGATGGGGGGCTCATCTGATTCAGCAAGAGTTATAAGAAGTCAATTCAAGAAAGGTAGACTTGTGAACCAGTTGGATAGGATGGAGTATAAAGATATTTAAAACACTGATACTCTGATCAGTAATTTAATACCATGACATTTGTAGTTGTGTCCTCAACATGTGAATTGAAAAACAAAACACAATAACATTGTTTGTAAAGCCAGCCAGTGGAGAAAGTCAACTTGAATCTTGAAGGAAGCACCAAATCCTTCATAATGCTGACCTCAGTTTAGCAGTTCAAAGTAGTTCACTAACTAAATACAACTTTTACAACTCAAATACTGCTATGCTGCTATTGATTAATCATGTCTTGTGATTTTAACAAAAACAGTGCAGTAATATAAAAACTTGAAATAAGTTTTTCTTTCAAGTATGACAGTTCCTTAACTCCACGCTCACAGTTGGAAACATCAAAATGAAGGACACTTGATTGAGAGTTCAAGTATTTACCATAGCAAGCATCGTTATTGCTACTCAAAAGATAATGAACTTTTTGTTCTATTTTCTCCATTTCGATTTTTGTTTCCCATCTCTTTTTCTTTTTTCTCTCTTTGAATACATGTAAGTACTTTTCAAATGCACATTCAGTCGTGTGGTCTTGCAGCTTCAAAGATCCTTGGCAAAATTTCTGGTCTACACGATACACTGATTTTGTAATTTAAGAGGTTAGTCGAAGGTTATCAAAAATCAATATTAATAATAATTAATATAATTCATATTTTTTTATCACTGGCCTTCTAAACATCGAGCCAGTAGATGCGAGGTAGTGGGAGAGGGGGCGTCATGGTTGAAATAATTGATAGATAAGGGGGTGTCACTTTCTGTTTGCATACCCTAATGGGGGGGGGGGGCACATAGAAAATTTGACATGCCCGACATTTTTCTCCCCACCCCCACCCCCTCTACATAAATAATTGTCAACCGGTCCCTAAAATAGTCTTCTGTTACCAATATATCTCAGTCTGTTCTTCCAAGGTCATGAAAACTAGCTTTTCTCATTTAATTCATTAAAATCTACCAATTATTTCTACAATCCAAGTTATATAAATTCATGTATAACAGTGTGCTCTTCAATATAGCTGCATCCATTGTTTGTGGACACTCTGCTACATCGTCAAGTATCCGAAGTGGCCTGTGGTGCTCGTCATTCTGTGTTTTTGTTTACAAATGGACAAGTGGCAGCTGTAGGAGTAAACAGCAGAGGTCAAATTGGATGTGGAGACACAGTAGATGTTGTTTGTCCCAAGACTGTCTTAGATTTGTCTCCAATCTCTGTTATTGCATGTGGCGACAGTCATACTCTGGCAGCAGATGGTATGTGTTTGTTTTTTTTCTTCTGTTAAATCTACTGGTGTTGTGAATATTGCTTTTTAAATATTCTTACCCTCTCCTTTAAGGTCACTGTCAACCTTCATGGGTGTCTTTTGGAAAATCGCTCTTTTTTGAGTTGCTTTAAAGATACCAAAAGAAACTATTATACCACTGGAAAGCTAGCAAAATGTAGCATTTGAAAATGCCTGTATCGGTGAGGCTCATTTTTTGATAAACATTCTACTCAAATCTGGGCAGTCAATAATTATGGTTATTATAGTTATATCACCTACTTCAAATTAATTTACTTATTACTGGGTTGCCAGTATGGCAAACCCAGTCGGAATCTGTGTTTCATTTGTTACTGGGTTGCCGTATGGCAAACCCAGTGGGAAAATGGGTAGATTTCTCCATTTTATTTTCTGTGTTGGTAAAAGTCTTGCCTGTCACTCCCCTGGTAAGTGGTGTCTTTGTGCATAGAGCCTTCTGCGCGACTATTTTCTTAGGATCGAGAGGGTAGTGGAAATGCGTAGATTTCTCTGGTGGACACAGTAGAATCATTAACTTAGCCTGCAATGGTGTCGAAAGTCATGTAACGCGAATGGCGTTTTAGTGGATCCTTAAACAAACTATACCCTTATGGAGCTCAATAATGGAAAGTCAGTTGGATAAACTAGGCAGGCGACAAAAAACAAACTCCTGGAATCTTAAAAGCGACGAGTAATGGACTTTGACAACAATCTATCGCCCGTCGAGCCGAAATCAAAGTGAGCTGTTTTTCAAATATTTTACCAAGTGTGCTGTTATGTAGAACTCTGAAACCAAATGGAAAATTGTCTGGTAACTTATGGGTTCAACGAAGACAGAGAACGAATCGAACACCTTACGTGGATCTGTGATCAACTCTGCACAGTCTTCAGTAAAAACATAATTGGAAATGTGACAGCCAAGAATTATTTGAAAGAAAGCTTGTCGTCTATTTTGTGCTTCATTATTCAAGGCAAAGGTTCTTCATGGATCGAAACGGTTTGAACCTGAAATTTTGTTTGTTGTAATATTGCGCATATTTGACACGATTGAGTTTCTTGTCTTCACGCATGCAATGAAATAGGAAGAGGTTTTCGCTTCTAAGAGCAAATATGTTGTTTGTTTCAATAACTTTTTCGCTGGAAAAGGATTCTGTGGTATTTTCTGCTGTTGTGAATTATATCATGTTGTGTATTGAATTTTCGAGCTTAAGGTTGAAATATGATATGGGAGAATTTTTTTAGTATTGCTCTGTAAGCTGGAAGGGTTCACAGGCCTGTTGGAAGCGTGCTTGAGTTTCAAGAAAATGAGCCCCAAAATCAGTGAAAAATTGTGACGCCGATGAATAATAAAGTAGCTGCTATTTCCAAAATGATGGAATTACCTGGTGATAAATAATGTCGTATGCGTCTTGGAGAGTAAATTTTGACTTTGCATAAACAAATGGTCAACCTTAATTAAGAGTTGGGCGATTGTGATCTTTGTTTTTTACTGTCAAACTTTGTAACACTTGACAGAAAAAGAAACTTACAAAAACCCGGTATCTGGCCATCATTTGACACAGATACTTCACTTTTTGGCGAGTAAACGTGCCGCGGTAACTTAATCACGGCGCCCACTGAATTCCGGCCATGTCACTTTCGATTTTGTGATTTATTTGAACGTAGCAAAAATCTCCCAAAATGTTTGTCGCTGATCGTAACTTTTATATTCTATATTCACGGTTCAAAAATTAATGTTTTCATGTCGTAAATATTTATTCTCGATCGACCGTCCCGGAAACTTCCTTCTGCTCTTCCTAAAAACTGTGTATCAATAGTTATTTACTTTTGCATCAATATTTGTTTTTGCATAAAGCAAGCTAACAAAATCTGTACCTTGCTGAGTTCGCATTTGTTAGCGTTAATAGTATTTTCGGTCCAATGCTTCTGTCCGCCGGACATGGCTTAACTTTAGTAAACCAAAGCTGTCAGATGCTCAGAGGGCACGGTTAAACTTGTGGTGAAAGAAGCTGTGAGAGAGCTTGAA
>OX421448.1:63838299-63840799 GCA_949126865.1 Montipora capitata
GCAATACATGCAATTTTTGCAGAAATGCACCATCTCAAAGCTGATGTGGATTGCCTCTGTCTTTCAAGGGAGGCTGGTGAGCAAGTCCTCCTTTATCTGGAAACAAGTTTGGTGGGACTGGACAAGTATCTGAAACATTCAGAGGATGCATCGCTCCAACTAGTGTCCTCCATTCAAAGGAAGCCCAAGTGTTTGTTCGAGAGCTGAATTTGCCATACCAGTTCAAAAGTGCTCGGAACCAACAATCAACTTTGCAAAAGGAGCAAAGCAAAGCTGAAGAAATACTTCAGATTGCCTCCAGCAATGGAAATCCAAAGCACTCCATGGGAAGTACCCAAAGAGAATAACAGAAACAGGTGTGGATTACCACTTAAGCAACCAGTGGTTAAAGAGTTGCAAACTGAAAGCAGAAACCAAGGGGTTGCAAACTAATGGCTTTTCAGGACCAAAGCCTGGTCACTATGCCATACTGTGCTTGAATTATCCCCATGTGTAGGATATGTAACAAGTACAAAGGGACAGTTTACCCTGTTGTATCTGGCTGCCCTGAATTCTCCAGAGGAGATTACAGCCTCAGACACAAGTATGGAGCAGCAACATGCATGCATTAGAGAGACTTCTAAAACTATAATATCAAAACAGAAATGATACCATTATGCTGTAGAAACAGTAACAGAAAGTTAAGGAATATGGAATATGCTGATAACGACAGACCAAGAGATAAATAAAATTATTACAAATCAGATATACATGTAGTAGTCAAAGATCATAAAACCATGAATAATAATTATTATTGCAAACTAATAAACTGGCAATCCCATCAGACAGGAATACCCCTATAAGGGCTGGTCAATGAAAACTTACACAATGTAAAGATCCAGAAATTGAATCAACTAGGATGTGGGGATTATGCAAAGAAACTGTTCTAGTATTAATAGGAGTGCTTTGAATCACCAAGAAGGTCCTGAAAGGACAAACAGGGAAGATCCCAGGCCCTGTTAAAATCATCGAACTACAAAAACTAACATTACTTGCCCCTGGCCCTGTCCATATTTTGAGGAAGGTTGTATCTATAAAAATAATGAACCCATGGGGACCTTAGAACCATGGTTTGCACCCAGCTCTAATGGAAGCAACATTTTTCCAAGAACACAGATGTTGATGATAATAACTAAGTATACCAATAATATTGATAGAGTGCCATCAAGCGACAGTTTGTATTCTGCGTAGGAAAAGGAAAAGGAAATGAAAGGAACTTTATCTAAGTGTCTAGTTATTCTTGTGCTGGAGCACTATTTTGTAAACTGAAGTTAACAATTAATGCAAATCAAGTCAAATGTTGGTTTTTGAAGAGAAGGGGAAACCAGACTACCTGGAGAAAAACCTCTGGGTGCAGACAACAGAACCCACAAACTCAACCAACGCTATGACGCACATTGGTGGGAGGCAAGTTCGCTCACCACTGCGCTGTTCCTGCATCTTGTTAGTGAATTACGTTTTTTTTTTCAGCATTTTACAGTTTCTGGGAGTATCATTTAAAAAAAAAATCTGAATCATTTATTGACAACATTACTGAAGTTATTTAACATATTGGCACTTGTAAGGTCCTATTTACACATGGAATGAGCATCTTTATTTGATATAATGTTAGGATTAAAACTTCCTTGTGAAGCATGGGGAATTCTTTGTTTTGAAAATCTTCCCCTTTATTGCATAATATATATATGAGGTTATAGTAATGTCTAAATGAATGTAAACTTTAGCATCGGCTGGAAAACTTCGCATATTTCCCACACTATTCAGAGCACACTATTACGCGCAATATGTGCAGGGGCATTAAGGCCTGCTATCGCCAGGACCTGCTCTTGCCAGGACCAGGGGGGCTACTAATAGAATAAACTATGCTACTAAAGAAAACGACTCGATCAAAAAATTTCTATGAAGTGAACAAATTCAAAAACACAGAAATACTAGCGTTTAAATTATAGCAAAACTTATCACTTGGCTATATCTGCTGGTTTGTTGGAAATTGACCCCATCAATAAAAAGTTTATCAGGCTGTACAGTAGCTGGCTAAAGAAAGCTGTGGCAATGAAAGCCATTTTTAAATGACTATTTTCACAAGTATAATTTTTAATAGGTTAATGTTATGATAGTAAATGTCTCTTGGTTAATTCCAAATCCTTACATATTTGTCTGTTGCAGTTGGTGGGCATGTATATGCTTGGGGATATGGTAAAGCATGTGGTTCCAAAACAGACCTTTTGTCTCCACGCTGTGTGTATTCAAGCCATGAAGATGATGCGGTTATTGATTTGGCTGGTGGAGATTCCCACTCAGTTATTCTGCTTTCAAGTGGTGCTGTTTATTCTTGGGGCAACAATTTTGAGGTAACTACATAATAGTTCATTGGTAGTTTCCATGATTGGAAGTTAGAAAATTTTGATGCTGATAAAACTAAAGAGTAAAATTCCAAATAAAACAGCAACAAGGATGACAA
>OX421448.1:63860799-63878299 GCA_949126865.1 Montipora capitata
GGGTTCTCCCTTATAAGGGCTTAATGGGGACGTGCGGCCAGCCAGGGTATGTTCTTCGGGATTTTTGTCTTGAACGGGGTATCGAATTTATCATTTTTTGTCTTGATCAGGGTATCGATTTATCAATTTTTGTCTTAAACTGGGTTAAATGTATTAAACAGGGTATCAAAAATCGGAATTCTGTCTTAAACAGGGTAGGAAAATCAGCGATATTTGTCTTAAACAGGGTCAGCGTCTGAGGGGCCGCGCCGCACCTTCCCACCCAGGGATATATCGAGTCCTCCCCCCCCCCCCCCCGGGAGACCCGCCTTCATTGCAGCTGTCACACGAGTCAACAGCGCCACATTCAACTGCTAAAACAACCAGATCAATAATTTATGAACCCTATTGCACAATTTTATAATTTGTAACACAATCTGACTTGGTGAAAACATTGAACAACAGTAACAATGCTCGCGTTAGGGAATTACAATTGTGCGTACGAAATAAAATCACTCTATTACCGTTACGTATTTCAAAAACCATTATGTCCTTTTATACATCCAGCGATCGCTATTCCAGAGGTCTAAGGTGCACAATAAGCGTGAAAACCAACGTAGCTTTAATTAGAATCGAGGCCTGATGTAGATCACCGTGCAACGTGAGAAAACGGCGAATTATTTGTGACTGTTATGCTTGTTAATTTGCGGCTGCTTCTTACGGAACAGCTACAATTTTGAAAATGATTTAACTCGAATTCTGTTATTCTCCTGGCTTTCCTCACTACCCGCCATCTTTCTTTCGACATTACACCAATCAGAGTTCATTTGAGAAAAGCACCAATCAACGATCTGTTTAGTTCACAGTGTGCCAAGGTCTTCTCTCGACCCGCCGCCATATTGAAAGCCGAGAAGACCCTGGGAACGACGTTGAATAGGTAGATTGAAAATCCAAAACTAGTTTCAATGCTGTTTGTTTTTTCTGTCTGAAGGCCAGACGATGTTACTCGTCAATGGGGTCCCCCTCAGGCATTCAAGGGTTTAAAACAGTGGAAGATCTTGGAATATTTTACGGGGCGAGGCGGGTGGAGGGTGGGGAGGTGAATTGAAAGAAGCGAAGTATATACTCTGATAAAAGTCCAAGTAGTTTAGGCTGCCATTTTGACTTTGTTTATGTTTTGCATTAATGAAAAGTTCACGTAAGGTAAACAGTATCTGTTACAGCATAAATAAAAATACAATAAGCAGATAAATAGATATACTCTGTCACAAAAGTAGAAAATAGATTTCTTCGTTTCTTTTATGACTCGAGGAAATCAGATACTTGGGTGATACCTTCAAGTTAATAGGGAAGATATTTGTTTACAAACATTACTTTAAATTGTTATTCAAATTTGCCAACCACAGGAACAAAAGACCTTTTGTCTCGACAGCCAATGAGACTCTGGTTAGCACATTAAAGTGAACAGGTGAAGTCAACGATATCTTCTGTATACATCGTATGCGAAGAGAGAGGCCGTCCAGATTTGAAATAATAACACTTGCGTATTGTAAGATTGTCAATAATTTGTAAATTTATTTATCAATGAAAAAAATGCAGTTGACTAAAAAAGGGAGACAAAATGAGGTGGGGGGGGGGGGGGGGAATGGTCAGCCACCCTATTCGCCCCCCTGGATCCGCTCCCGCGGTTAAGTTCTTATCAGGACCTTATTGCATTAAAAGATCATTCTGACATTCCCACATACTCTAGCCAAAATCTCTGCTCTCTTCTCTAGTATTAACAATCAAGGACTGTACCACTTTTCCTTTGAACCTCTTTTATAAGCGAACACTAAAGCCCTGTTTACAAGCAGGTAGGGTAACCCTAGTGCTAGGGTTACCCTGGCACTCACACATTTCTTCTTTTTTTTCAACGACGTGTTTACAAGGCAGCTAGGGTTACTCTGGCGCTAGGGTAACCGTACCTGTGACATTTTGCTTGTAAACCCGGGATAGATTTGACCCTCCTGCTAGGGTTACCCTACCTGCTTGTAAACAGGGCCTAATCTAGTACAATTCACAGTCTACGTTTGTTTACAATAGCCCACTTTCGATATATTAAAATTCAGTCCTAAACAAAAGGCATCATCTCGAGGCTCGGGGGAATAAACTTATACAAATCCTTATATTTATTCCCCAGAGCCTCGAGATGATGCCTTTTGTTTAGGACTGAATTTTAATATATCGAAATTGGTTACTGATCTCCTTTCTTTTTCGCTACGTTCGGTTTATTTCAATCACTCAATTCTACTGTTCTCTTAAAAAGGCTCATTAGAATTGACTTCGTTCTTGATTTATGCACGCCTACTTGCCTCCTGTCACCATCAGCACTCTCACACTCGAACCGAGGGCATAATGGATATTGCAGTGGACCGTGTTCCTTTATTGAGATCTCATTCATAGTACAACACTAATCAGTTCTTTTATCATTTTGCAAAGGGTAATCAATGTTCTACTGTTTGGTTTTAACCAGTGGTATCACATTTTTCTCAAAAGAAAGATTTACAATGGAACAGATTGGCCCCCTAGGAAAAAAAGAAAGCGGAAAAAAGCAAGTTGGTTATGATCAGAGGGTAGTCATAAAAATAATCACATTTGATATTCTCTCCTTTTTCATGTTTTATTTCAGTCATAATAGTTTTCGCACTCTTTCTACATTAATGGTTGCTGTTAAATTGTAAAGACAGATAGGAACGTTTTCTGACCTAATGATGGCGACAATGTCACACTGAAAAATTCGCCGTACCATATTTTTCATAAGAGATAAAGCGCGAGTTTCTGACGTGTCAATTAAAGCGTTTCTTTTCATATGGTTTTTTATGCGCAGTAACTATTTATTCATTAAAAAAGATCTCAAAGTGACGGGACTTAAGGTTGACAATGAACGTTGTTTGAAACATTTTCAAAGAAAGCGATTGTATCGAAAACATGAATTTCAGAATTGCTTATTTTTGCTTTCAAATGTCCTTGCGCCGCCTATTGATAAATTCTGACATGGGACGGTTGCCTTATTTATTATGTAAAAGATTCTTGTGCATCATATCACAATTTTACGCGATGAGTACTATTTTGCTCTTGCGGCGGCATACTTTGATGAACAAAGAATACAACAATACACGCCATACATATTCACATAAGTGGCTGGGTATTTTGCAGTTTGGCATGAAAGTGAAAAACAACGATCATAACTTTATTTTTGCGAAAACAAACTCTTGTTTATCGCAAAATTCTCCGGTTTAAGGTTAATGTTAATTAGAAAGAAAAGTCTCTCAAATTACCATGTGTTATTTTTCTTTGATAAATTCCTCCCTTGAGGATACTTCCTGGTAATTTTCCAGAGAAAATTCAACTCCTTACGTCCTCTTATTTTATCTAATCACTGGTGAAGAACTGGCATTATAGGTTTTAATTTAATTGTTCATTGTTTCTGCTGTACATGATTGCCATTGGGAATAGTCAGTGAATAGCTATTGATCTCCGGCGCTAATGATGCCAAAACGTGATCCACGAGGAACAGACAAATGCGTGCTAAATTAATGAGTTCTTTTGTCTACTACTTTGATGATCTTCTAATTGTTCTCAACTTGCTTATAAGGAGCAATCAAACGAAAACATCTGTTTGTTGTCAATGTCCGGAACAGCAAGGAAAGGCGACTTATTTTCAACCCGCCAAGAGGTAACAATCTTCTCGAACGCATTCTCTTTCAAAGGCTTTTTGTGTATCAATAGTTTAACTTAAGCCCTTATTATTATCCCGTCGTGTAGTTTGTTTTTTGGCTATTTGTAAGCCAATGCAGTTGGTTTAACGAATTAGTCCAAGTTAAAGGTTTTGTAACGCGATATTTATTCATCTCTTATCAAATCAACTAATGTCGGCAACTTACGAATCTTGAACAACATGGCGCAATATGGAATCAGCAGTTCACATGTGTGGCTTCTCACCGGCGCTATACACGTCATGTATTTAAGTTTTCCCAGCTTAACTGAATTGTCTTTTAAGGAGTAGCCATTATAAACTTGCTATTGTTCCTCGATAGGATGCATTGACACCTGATGTTTTGTCATGGACAGCGCTGACTACCACACCACGGTTTTTGCCACCATCTTCCTACCCTATGCGTGTTGATGACGATTACACTCCAGCCCGTCTCATTTGTCAACCACTGTACATCACCGCCAAGGTAAGAGACTTCTGCGAATAAATCTCGGGTGGTTTTTACTCTTCATTTTGCATAGACTGTATCTCTTCTGTTTGATGTTCCCTAAGATAAGTCTTAAATAGTCGATTCAGCTGAACGTTGTTTGTAGAGCGGTTTACTGCTTGACTGCTTGTTTCAGATTTTTTCGTTAAAATATACTAGCACGTTAACTCCCATGTGTTTGTAATGGTTTCAATTCTTTAAAACGTTTCAGAAAATGGGTTTTCATTTTGATGAAAGAAAGTAAAATCAATTCCATAATTTTAGAGCTAGTTATGAAGTCAAAAAAACTATCCAATTTAGAAATGGATATAAACAATAAGCTCATAGTACGAGTCGTTATCGTAGTCGCGGTCTTTCACCAGCGAATAATGCGTTAAATCGTCGGCAAACAATTGTTGCGGTGCGGGTTATGGGACAAATTTTAAATCTACCGGGAATGGTAGTTTGCCTCGTTTGTTTAACTGGAACAATAACGTTACAGTATACATGTCACAGTCAATTGTAAACATGCTTCCTTTCCGGAATTGTATTGTTTTGCCTTGTGTGAAGACTACGACAAAGCGGCACGAGAACGTGATGCCAATACGACTTGATTTCGTGCATAATTAGTTGCCCGTGCCCAAGAATTGTCAGAATCTGTGTAAACAACTTTTATGGTGACAAATAATCCAAAGATATCCAGCGCATCAGGGACAAATTTACAGTTAACACCAGTCTTCCCGTTTTAAGCGACTCGTTTGGCTCAGTACAACCTGAAAGATCGATTTTGTTGAGAAATCGCTAGTGGTATTTTTCAAGCACGTATCCAGCATCAATAGAAATTGAAAACAGGTGTGAAAATTGCTGAATAAAAAGTATTGCATTAACATGGAAACAATGAATAGTTCGCCAAGCATCTTTATGAAATTATTAGGCACTTTGTTCGAGCGAATGCTTTGTCATAGATCAAGCAACAACACGGACACAATTAAAAATCAAGGAGGCATTGCACATTCATTGGGAGAAACCCTCCCTAAATCAACAATTGTTTCATGTACATCTTAATCTCTCTTTGTAATCAGTTGTTGTATCACACCATTGTTATTCTAATTTTCTGCTATATATTGTACATCATTGTTATTCCATCCACAAACTGATGATGGCCCAGGAGTTGCCGAAACATGACTTTTTTCAAATTTAAAAGTATTTTTGAAATAATTAGGATAGTACGCGCACTCTCATTGGTCAATAGCTGTGTTTAGATGAGATTGCGGAAAAACGGCTGTGACAATACACGAAGTTCGATAAATTGTGTTGTCAGACGCGTGTTTTGATTGGCTGGAAGGAAATATGAGCGTGTATCAAGAAAATCTGTTGCAATCCAGAAGTAAAAAAACCAGCATTTTCCTTCAAGTGTTTGCATCTCGAGTTTGCATAACTGTCTCGAATCCTCCCAACTCCCCTGAGTGTTTTTGAGGCTATGGAAACACGGAAAACGTCCTCTATTGCTTAAACATGCTATAAAATGGTAATTAAGTGCTCAATAGGCCTTTTGCAACTAACGATCACATGGTACAAAATCCGCCATGCTGGAGGGTAAGCTCATTATTATTCCCCTACTGGGACATTAAAACAAGTGCAAGTCAAGCTTGACTGGTTCAGGTCTCTTTGTTTTAATGTCCCAATGGGGGAATAATAATGAGCTTGCCTTCAGCATGGCGGATTTTGTACCATGTGATCGTTAGTTGTAGAAGGCCTATTCCACCCATCCAATCCAGATTTTTCAGACTCACCCCGGCTTTCTTTCAACAAATATGTGGCCCTAAACGATCGATTGAAACCACCAATTGTGGCCCGCGAATTCTCTTCCTGTCGAGTATGAAACGTTCATAAATGGGATATACAATTTTTGAAACAAGCAACAACTAACCTTAAGTATTTTTGAACACTGACTTGAAAATTAACATGAACATTACCGGTATACAGTTATGACCTCGCACAACAACAGTTACAACTCTAAAATTTGTCCCCAAATTAATGATTTCTAGAGCTGTTTGCATGTGTTTATTTCGTTTTGAAGATGCGGGTTATCCACCAGTGTGGGTAATCTGCTGACTGTTTTTAAGTTACTCGATAATTGTAAGTGTAGTATGATGAATGCAACACCCTGACTCACTTGTAGTTTTACATCTAATAGCAATAGCTGGCAACTTTCTTAATTAATCACGTGATTAGTTAATTACCAGTTGTATCTCAGTAGAGGACATACGGAACCTCTGTGCCGTGGGTTTCATATACATGGAGTTTTTTCATAAACACGTTGTCCCGCTTACAAAAATAATCAGGCTATATTCACTTAACCTACATGACGCGAAATTTAAACTTTAAAGTACCATCTTTAAATATTCGGGCTATTCGTTCTTTAGATAGAGAAAGGCTTATTAATTAGTTATCAAAAGAGAAATGTGACAATACTTTTCTGCATGAAACATATTCGTGTTTTTGAAGTGACGTCATCAAAATAAAAATTAGGAATTATAAATCCTTTTGAGATTTTTGTTTAGTCCTCAGCTGTTCTAATAACTATCTTTTCACAAATGTTCAGTTTGATAGGGTTTTTCGTCTTGTGACAAGGCAAAGTTTAATTTCTATGCTTTTGTGTGACACAATATTAAAACGGAGGCCGAAAAGGATGTCATGTAGGTTAAAAGGTGACTTACCCGCTGATATTTTGCAATCTGAACAGTCCTAGTACGAGAATAAGTACTCATAAAGATGTTTATGAGTCCTCAGAAGACGACTACGAGCTTTTTATAGTACAACTCGATGACATATGTCTTAGCTTTCGGCCGTCAAATCTGTTCCTCTCGGAGAGACAGAAGCATGACGTCTCCATACAAAGCCTTGTAAATTTGAAAAAAACATTGCTTCGAATATCTCCCGCACGAAATATCGCACAGACCTGAACCTTTGCGAGACTTCAAATATTCATCTTGTTTTATCTGACTCTAAACTTTATTAACTGAATGGTTTTGATGATGGTGTGACAGTGAAAACCGGCAATAGAACCCCAGAAGTCGAAAACATATAGAAATCGCAGTGACACGGCAGTGTTCTCTTCAGTTATGGAGCAGAGCACAGCAGGGTGGTTATGATTCTCTTAAAAACCTTCGACTGAGGCTAAGGTGTATCGAGTGGAAAGGAAAGTTTGATGGTTTCACAAGGAGTAAAAAAAACCCCGGTAATAGTGGATTGCTTGGATTTTTAGTTAATAACAAGTGATATTCAAGATAAGAAACAGTAAACACCCACATATAAGAACCTAGAATTTAAGAACCTGGAGTGCTAAAAATTTTATTCTAGACCCTCCTTACATAAGAAACAGTTTAGAGAGAAAAATTGAAATAGGTTCTTATTTTGGAAAATTACCTTGACATTACAATCGTCTGAAACAAATTTTAAACTGCACAGATCTTGTTTAAAACTTTTTCTCATAGTTATGATCGAAGTATAAAGGCATCAGTAACCTCATCAAAGGAAATCAGTCACTCTATGTATATAGAGTAGAGATATTTTGTGGAAATAAGAACCAGATTACGAACCCAGGTAGCCCAAAACTACTGCAAATACCATTGTTATAAGAACCTGTTTAGCCTCGCGTGGAAAAATTTTGGTTCTTATGTGGGTGCTTACGGTAGTATGTGTACTACTTATTCCCTCAATAAGAACTGATCACTCTGCTACTACATTACATGTAAGTGGAATCAAAGAAACAGGACGGAGTCCCTCCTTTTGGAAATGTAACTCCAGTCTTTTTGGAGGATAAGAAATAACTAAAATTGATAACGGACACGTATAGTCACTGGATGGAAGACGGAAAAGATTGGCAACTCCTAGTGTCCTGGGACTAAAGTACAAAACCCTATATGGAACCATTCTTCACAGTAAACAGAAGGCCAGGAATAGGACACAGGCATTAACAGTATTGAAGGAAAAACTCAAAGAATGTGCAACAAAGTGTGATGAAGCGCCCAGTGTAGAATCTAATTATTTGCCACGTAGAAAAAATAAACCTACAAATAGATACAAACAAAGAAGAGAGGAAAAGAAAGACAATTATAAGGATTGCATTGGTGGCGATAAGGCCTAAAAGATACTACTAAGCTTGTATAGATTACGCCTCCCCAAATATAATATCTAGCGCTCGTTGAACCAAAAATTTCGGGACCGAGATTACAATCGTAGCTTTTACATAAAAAAAACACTTATTTAAAGAATTGAAATACAAAGTAGCATAAATAATTCATAAGAATTTTATGCAGAAAGAAAAATGTCAAATTCTCAATTATTGTCGGAAACGAATGCGTTAAGTGCTTTTTTGTATGAAGTTGCTGAGGTAGAATTTTATTTTTAAGAGAATTATAACGGAAAATTGCTTCTAACTCCGACAATAGAGAAAAGAAATGCACCAGAGTTTCTCGTGGAATAAGTGTGAATTTCTGTTTAGAGAATTTGCTGGCTAACTTGGGAGGAAGAGTTTATTGCAAACGAGAAAGCCGAGCGAAGACGCGCGGCTTGCGAGGCGGCCAGCTTAATGCTGCGCGAAGTAGTGCAGCAGGCAGAAATTCTCGATTGTGCTGTGAAAAGTGTAATGTAAGGCTACGTAGTGTAAGGTGGAGGCCCAAACAGTTCAAGTAAGAGGTAGGGATAAACAAGTGAATTGTACAATAAACGTAAGGAATTTGACGATAAATGGTAACTCAATTTTAAATAATTCCAATTGATTTCGAGCGGTAATGGTATTGGCCACATGCAACATTAGTTTTCTAATTAAGGTTTTCATTAAATATTACACCCAAGAACTGTTTCGTTGACTTGTTCAATTGGTTGTTCATTTATACGAATTTAAAGATTATAATTTCTACGTTTTTGATTTGCTTTAAAGTGGTACTATGATCAAAAAATCATTTCCTTTTTTTCTTCTAACTGGCAAAATTTTGAGCTTTGAGTTCTATCAAAAGGCTGTTTATTGAGTGTAAGTGTTGGATTTCACGGTCCGTCATTACTCGCGTTCAAAACTGATCGATTGGACCTCGGAGGGTTGGATCTAGAGAAAATGACGTCATTTACTCACTAGCTTAAAATTTATTATATATGCAAAACACAGGTTTAAAGTGCCCATAACCCCAAAATATTTTTTTCGCTAAAATAAATCTTTGCACCTGTTCAAAACGCATTGCGGCTATTTTTTCCTTTTTCTAACAAATCCTGCGAAAATCCAAGCATCTTTTGTTCACAACCGAGTTAGAAGGGGAGTGGGTCTATTCTTGTTTACAAGTCAAACTGATTTACATTGCATTAACTTTTTGTAAAAATGCATGAAAAGTAGATTGTGACGTAAAAACAGGAATAGACTCACTCCCCTTCTGACTCGGTCGTGAACAAAAGATGCTTGGATTTTCGCAACTTTCAAAGCCTATAAAATGGCAGGATTTATTAGAAAAAGGAAAAAATGGCCGCAATGCATCTCGAACAGGTGCAAAGTTTAATTTTAGATAAAAAAATATTTTGGGGATATGAACACTTTAAAAAAAGTCTAAAAGCCCGAAACTCCCGTACTGCATATTAATTCAGCCGCGTACACACGCATTGCATTCTTAAACTAGCGAGTCTTTGACGTCATTTTCTCCTAGACCAGCTCTCTCAAGATTTTAATATTAGTAATTGCGGACCAATAAATACGAATTCCAGTGAAAATAAACAGGTGTCTTGAAAATCAGAACTTAAAACTTGGGGGGTAAGTTAGTGTTTAGTTAACAGTTTTGAAATCCAAAGAAAAAAAGAATTGTTTTTTTACTCGTAGTACCACTTAAAACAAGACTAACTCCATTTTTTTTTATACTATAATACGACATGAAGGATGAAAGCAAACTGTGAGTCCATCTTAAACTGTACATTAAATATATGGAAATGGAGAGGACTTGCTGTGTTATGAAGAAAAAAAATTAGTAAATCCTTCACAATACCGAAAGTCTTGTGCGAAGCGTAGATTATTAGTCAGATGATCTCATCAAAGAAATGACATTTTAAATTTGGAAAGGGGACGATAAGATAAGCGTGCTGCTCTCATTAAAAATGTCAAGAATAGCGAACAAATGTTGGATATTCAACCTCTTAATTCTCTCAGAGTACTGGTATTAAAGAAATATGCAAATAAATTCATATCAATTTTGACGATTGGCTAAAATCTTGTTCCTATAAATTGGCAGAGTACTTATTCTAATGTACAATTTTTGCACTTGAAATTTTCGCTTTGGTCTTCAAGCGTTCTATATAGTGTTGGATGCCTACTCCATGTTAAATGTTAACCCTACCCCTGAATTCTCAGTTTCTTCTAAAGGAGATGGTTGATCATGTTATTTCGAATAATTATATCATTTCCAGAAAGTCTCCCTTTGTGATGAGCAAGTATGACAAGGAAATTGTTACAGTCCGCAATCTTAATACTGGAAGTTTCATAAAATGTCCTAAGGTGTTAAATAAAAGCCTGTCTCCGTTTTTAGATCGCGTCAATAGACCTTATTCACGATAGCCGCCATGTTGGATTTGCCTTTATCATGCAAATTAGCTACACATTTCTGAGGGGACAAACAACACAATTTCGAGAGGTTATAACGAACATCGTAGCCACACATGTGATTTGTTTCACGTTCATTGAATGTTTATCATCTAAGTAGTAAAATAGAATGATAACACAAGTTACTTCGATGTTTTTTTTAATGAAAAATGAGCAGATAACGAGGTAGACAGTCAATGTCGGAGGCAATCACAAAAGATAGAAAATTATTATAAAAGGTACTTAACTCTAAATTTTAAAATGTACTTTTAGCAATGTAAATTCAATATTTTGACGAGCCGATTTTCTGCAATTTGCCTTTATTCCATTGTTTGCCCCCCAGCATAACACATGGTTAATTTGCATGACAATTTAAAAACCAACATGAAGGCTATCGTGAATAAGGGCTATTAATGAGAATCGTTGATGCATTACCTTGACAATAGAAATTGATTATTGAACAAAGTGTATGACACACTGCTTTATACATTAGAGACTTTGTTTATTTATTGATAGCTAATATTTTGTGGTAGCTCTGACATGTTTACTCCACAAACCTATGAAGCTTTCAGAAACAAAACTAAGTTCCCTTAACTGCCCAAAAGAGGTAAAGGGAAAATTTTCCCACCCTTTCAGGTGACTGGATAAAATTTTTTCTCTACCTTTTTCAGTTAAGATTGAAAATAAAATTAGAGAATTTCAGTTTACTATTTTAAATAATCTAATATTTACGAAGCAGAAGATTTTTCAATCAAACGATCGAGCCTTCCATGTGCACCTTTTGCAAGCAGAAAACTGAGTTCCTTAAACATTAACCTTGTAACAGTGATGTCACATAGATGATTTGGAAAGCATTCTGCTCTTGGGTTCCTGAATGCAACAGTGATTTCCACCCTTAAAAAGAAACATCTTGAATCATTTAGTACTGTCAGCAAAGTAGAACATTTAATTATGTAAGGAGAATCATGTAAACCATTCCATCACCCGTGGTTTAACCTATTTTCTCATTTCATACCCTTTACAGTGCAAGACGATGGTTTGTGCAAAACGGAGGTAAAGCTCAAGACGAGGTAAGTCAACATCAAGAAACAGCAATGGGACTAAGTCTAAGGAAGCCCTGCCCTGGGAAGGGTTTTCTGGGATTTAGGACTAAGTCTAAGGAAGCCCTGCCCTGGGAAGGGTTTTCTGGGATTTAGGACTAAGTCTAAGGAAGCCCTGCCCTGGGAAGGGTTTTCTGGGATTTAGGACTAAGTCTAAGGAAGCCCTGCCCTGGGAAGGGTTTTCTGGGATTTAGGACTAAGTCTAAGGAAGCCCTGCCCTGGGAAGGGTTTTCTGGGATTTAGGACTAAGTCTAAGGAAGCCCTGCCCTGGGAAGGGTTTTCTGGGATTTAGGACTAAGTCTAAGGAAGCCCTGCCCTGGGAAGGGTTTTCTGGGATTTAGGACTAAGTCTAAGGAAGCCCTGCCCTGGGAAGGGTTTTCTGGGATTTAGGACTAAGTCTAAGGAAGCCCTGCCCTGGGAAGGGTTTTCTGGGATTTAGGACTAAGTCTAAGGAAGCCCTGCCCTGGGAAGGGTTTTCTGGGATTTAGGACTAAGTCTAAGGAAGCCCTGCCCTGGGAAGGGTTTTCTGGGATTTAGGACTAAGTCTAAGGAAGCCCTGCCCTGGGAAGGGTTTTCTGGGATTTAGGACTAAGTCTAAGGAAGCCCTGCCCTGGGAAGGGTTTTCTGGGATTTAGGACTAAGTCTAAGGAAGCCCTGCCCTGGGAAGGGTTTTCTGGGATTTAGGACTAAGTCTAAGGAAGCCCTGCCCTGGGAAGGGTTTTCTGGGATTTAGGACTAAGTCTAAGGAAGCCCTGCCCTGGGAAGGGTTTTCTGGGATTTAGGACTAAGTCTAAGGAAGCCCTGCCCTGGGAAGGGTTTTCTGGGATTTAGGACTAAGTCTAAGGAAGCCCTGCCCTGGGAAGGGTTTTCTGGGATTTAGGACTAAGTCTAAGGAAGCCCTGCCCTGGGAAGGGTTTTCTGGGATTTAGGACTAAGTCTAAGGAAGCCCTGCCCTGGGAAGGGTTTTCTGGGATTTAGGACTAAGTCTAAGGAAGCCCTGCCCTGGGAAGGGTTTTCTGGGATTTAGGACTAAGTCTAAGGAAGCCCTGCCCTGGGAAGGGTTTTCTGGGATTTAGGACTAAGTCTAAGGAAGCCCTGCCCTGGGAAGGGTTTTCTGGGATTTAGGACTAAGTCTAAGGAAGCCCTGCCCTGGGAAGGGTTTTCTGGGATTTAGGACTAAGTCTAAGGAAGCCCTGCCCTGGGAAGGGTTTTCTGGGATTTAGGACTAAGTCTAAGGAAGCCCTGCCCTGGGAAGGGTTTTCTGGGATTTAGGACTAAGTCTAAGGAAGCCCTGCCCTGGGAAGGGTTTTCTGGGATTTAGGACTAAGTCTAAGGAAGCCCTGCCCTGGGAAGGGTTTTCTGGGATTTAGGACTAAGTCTAAGGAAGCCCTGCCCTGGGAAGGGTTTTCTGGGATTTAGGACTAAGTCTAAGGAAGCCCTGCCCTGGGAAGGGTTTTCTGGGATTTAGGACTAAGTCTAAGGAAGCCCTGCCCTGGGAAGGGTTTTCTGGGATTTAGGACTAAGTCTAAGGAAGCCCTGCCCTGGGAAGGGTTTTCTGGGATTTAGGACTAAGTCTAAGGAAGCCCTGCCCTGGGAAGGGTTTTCTGGGATTTAGGACTAAGTCTAAGGAAGCCCTGCCCTGGGAAGGGTTTTCTGGGATTTAGGACTAAGTCTAAGGAAGCCCTGCCCTGGGAAGGGTTTTCTGGGATTTAGGACTAAGTCTAAGGAAGCCCTGCCCTGGGAAGGGTTTTCTGGGATTTAGGACTAAGTCTAAGGAAGCCCTGCCCTGGGAAGGGTTTTCTGGGATTTAGGACTAAGTCTAAGGAAGCCCTGCCCTGGGAAGGGTTTTCTGGGATTTAGGACTAAGTCTAAGGAAGCCCTGCCCTGGGAAGGGTTTTCTGGGATTTAGGACTAAGTCTAAGGAAGCCCTGCCCTGGGAAGGGTTTTCTGGGATTTAGGACTAAGTCTAAGGAAGCCCTGCCCTGGGAAGGGTTTTCTGGGATTTAGGACTAAGTCTAAGGAAGCCCTGCCCTGGGAAGGGTTTTCTGGGATTTAGGACTAAGTCTAAGGAAGCCCTGCCCTGGGAAGGGTTTTCTGGGATTTAGGACTAAGTCTAAGGAAGCCCTGCCCTGGGAAGGGTTTTCTGGGATTTAGGACTAAGTCTAAGGAAGCCCTGCCCTGGGAAGGGTTTTCTGGGATTTAGGACTAAGTCTAAGGAAGCCCTGCCCTGGGAAGGGTTTTCTGGGATTTAGGACTAAGTCTAAGGAAGCCCTGCCCTGGGAAGGGTTTTCTGGGATTTAGGACTAAGTCTAAGGAAGCCCTGCCCTGGGAAGGGTTTTCTGGGATTTAGGACTAAGTCTAAGGAAGCCCTGCCCTGGGAAGGGTTTTCTGGGATTTAGGACTAAGTCTAAGGAAGCCCTGCCCTGGGAAGGGTTTTCTGGGATTTAGGACTAAGTCTAAGGAAGCCCTGCCCTGGGAAGGGTTTTCTGGGATTTAGGACTAAGTCTAAGGAAGCCCTGCCCTGGGAAGGGTTTTCTGGGATTTAGGACTAAGTCTAAGGAAGCCCTGCCCTGGGAAGGGTTTTCTGGGATTTAGGACTAAGTCTAAGGAAGCCCTGCCCTGGGAAGGGTTTTCTGGGATTTAGGACTAAGTCTAAGGAAGCCCTGCCCTGGGAAGGGTTTTCTGGGATTTAGGACTAAGTCTAAGGAAGCCCTGCCCTGGGAAGGGTTTTCTGGGATTTAGGACTAAGTCTAAGGAAGCCCTGCCCTGGGAAGGGTTTTCTGGGATTTAGGACTAAGTCTAAGGAAGCCCTGCCCTGGGAAGGGTTTTCTGGGATTTAGGACTAAGTCTAAGGAAGCCCTGCCCTGGGAAGGGTTTTCTGGGATTTAGGACTAAGTCTAAGGAAGCCCTGCCCTGGGAAGGGTTTTCTGGGATTTAGGACTAAGTCTAAGGAAGCCCTGCCCTGGGAAGGGTTTTCTGGGATTTAGGACTAAGTCTAAGGAAGCCCTGCCCTGGGAAGGGTTTTCTGGGATTTAGGACTAAGTCTAAGGAAGCCCTGCC
The DNA here is from genome assembly GCA_949126865.1 of Montipora capitata. NCBI lineage: Eukaryota > Metazoa > Cnidaria > Anthozoa > Scleractinia > Acroporidae > Montipora > Montipora capitata. Next base: position 63,875,775 of record OX421448.1, read on the forward strand.
CTGGGAAGGGTTTTCTGGGATTTAGGACTAAGTCTAAGGAAGCCCTGCCCTGGGAAGGGTTTTCTGGGATTTAGGACTAAGTCTAAGGAAGCCCTGCCCTGGGAAGGGTTTTCTGGGATTTAGGACTAAGTCTAAGGAAGCCCTGCCCTGGGAAGGGTTTTCTGGGATTTAGGACTAAGTCTAAGGAAGCCCTGCCCTGGGAAGGGTTTTCTGGGATTTAGGACTAAGTCTAAGGAAGCCCTGCCCTGGGAAGGGTTTTCTGGGATTTAGGACTAAGTCTAAGGAAGCCCTGCCCTGGGAAGGGTTTTCTGGGATTTAGGACTAAGTCTAAGGAAGCCCTGCCCTGGGAAGGGTTTTCTGGGATTTAGGACTAAGTCTAAGGAAGCCCTGCCCTGGGAAGGGTTTTCTGGGATTTAGGACTAAGTCTAAGGAAGCCCTGCCCTGGGAAGGGTTTTCTGGGATTTAGGACTAAGTCTAAGGAAGCCCTGCCCTGGGAAGGGTTTTCTGGGATTTAGGACTAAGTCTAAGGAAGCCCTGCCCTGGGAAGGGTTTTCTGGGATTTAGGACTAAGTCTAAGGAAGCCCTGCCCTGGGAAGGGTTTTCTGGGATTTAGGACTAAGTCTAAGGAAGCCCTGCCCTGGGAAGGGTTTTCTGGGATTTAGGACTAAGTCTAAGGAAGCCCTGCCCTGGGAAGGGTTTTCTGGGATTTAGGACTAAGTCTAAGGAAGCCCTGCCCTGGGAAGGGTTTTCTGGGATTTAGGACTAAGTCTAAGGAAGCCCTGCCCTGGGAAGGGTTTTCTGGGATTTAGGACTAAGTCTAAGGAAGCCCTGCCCTGGGAAGGGTTTTCTGGGATTTAGGACTAAGTCTAAGGAAGCCCTGCCCTGGGAAGGGTTTTCTGGGATTTAGGACTAAGTCTAAGGAAGCCCTGCCCTGGGAAGGGTTTTCTGGGATTTAGGACTAAGTCTAAGGAAGCCCTGCCCTGGGAAGGGTTTTCTGGGATTTAGGACTAAGTCTAAGGAAGCCCTGCCCTGGGAAGGGTTTTCTGGGATTTAGGACTAAGTCTAAGGAAGCCCTGCCCTGGGAAGGGTTTTCTGGGATTTAGGACTAAGTCTAAGGAAGCCCTGCCCTGGGAAGGGTTTTCTGGGATTTAGGACTAAGTCTAAGGAAGCCCTGCCCTGGGAAGGGTTTTCTGGGATTTAGGACTAAGTCTAAGGAAGCCCTGCCCTGGGAAGGGTTTTCTGGGATTTAGGACTAAGTCTAAGGAAGCCCTGCCCTGGGAAGGGTTTTCTGGGATTTAGGACTAAGTCTAAGGAAGCCCTGCCCTGGGAAGGGTTTTCTGGGATTTAGGACTAAGTCTAAGGAAGCCCTGCCCTGGGAAGGGTTTTCTGGGATTTAGGACTAAGTCTAAGGAAGCCCTGCCCTGGGAAGGGTTTTCTGGGATTTAGGACTAAGTCTAAGGAAGCCCTGCCCTGGGAAGGGTTTTCTGGGATTTAGGACTAAGTCTAAGGAAGCCCTGCCCTGGGAAGGGTTTTCTGGGATTTAGGACTAAGTCTAAGGAAGCCCTGCCCTGGGAAGGGTTTTCTGGGATTTAGGACTAAGTCTAAGGAAGCCCTGCCCTGGGAAGGGTTTTCTGGGATTTAGGACTAAGTCTAAGGAAGCCCTGCCCTGGGAAGGGTTTTCTGGGATTTAGGACTAAGTCTAAGGAAGCCCTGCCCTGGGAAGGGTTTTCTGGGATTTAGGACTAAGTCTAAGGAAGCCCTGCCCTGGGAAGGGTTTTCTGGTCTGGGATTTAGGACTAAGTCTAAGGAAGCCCTGCCCTGGGAAGGGTTTTCTGGGATTTAGGACTAAGTCTAAGGAAGCCCTGCCCTGGGAAGGGTTTTCTGGGATTTAGGACTAAGTCTAAGGAAGCCCTGCCCTGGGAAGGGTTTTCTGGGATTTAGGACTAAGTCTAAGGAAGCCCTGCCCTGGGAAGGGTTTTCTGGGATTTAGGACTAAGTCTAAGGAAGCCCTGCCCTGGGAAGGGTTTTCTGGGATTTAGGACTAAGTCTAAGGAAGCCCTGCCCTGGGAAGGGTTTTCTGGGATTTAGGACTAAGTCTAAGGAAGCCCTGCCCTGGGAAGGGTTTTCTGGGATTTAGGACTAAGTCTAAGGAAGCCCTGCCCTGGGAAGGGTTTTCTGGGATTTAGGACTAAGTCTAAGGAAGCCCTGCCCTGGGAAGGGTTTTCTGGGATTTAGGACTAAGTCTAAGGAAGCCCTGCCCTGGGAAGGGTTTTCTGGGATTTAGGACTAAGTCTAAGGAAGCCCTGCCCTGGGAAGGGTTTTCTGGGATTTAGGACTAAGTCTAAGGAAGCCCTGCCCTGGGAAGGGTTTTCTGGGATTTAGGACTAAGTCTAAGGAAGCCCTGCCCTGGGAAGGGTTTTCTGGGATTTAGGACTAAGTCTAAGGAAGCCCTGCCCTGGGAAGGGTTTTCTGGGATTTAGGACTAAGTCTAAGGAAGCCCTGCCCTGGGAAGGGTTTTCTGGGAT
>OX421449.1:0-45000 GCA_949126865.1 Montipora capitata
CTTGACTCTCCTGTATAATACACACTAAAATTTCGGTTTCACTTCATTTTAAACAGTCGCGCACTGATTTCTGTGCAATGTTTTGAGCTAGGAAATTGTCTGTTGCCATGCAGAGTGCAATGGCTAGTGTGTGAACATTCAGAGATAAAGGTCAGTCTTGACTCTCCTGTATAATACACACTAAAATTTCGGTTTCACATCATTATAAACAATCGCGCACTGATTTCTGTGCAATGTTTTGAGCTAGGAAATTGTCTGTTGCCATGCAGAGTGCAATGGCTAGTGTGTGAACATTCAGAGATAAAGGTCAGTCTTGACTCTCCTGTATAATACACACTAAAATTTCGGTTTCACTTCATTATAAACAATCGCGCACTGATTTCTGTGCAATGTTTTGAGCTAGGAAATTGTCTGTTGCCATGCAGAGTGCAATGGCTAGTGTGTGAACATTCAGAGATAAAGGTCAGTCTTGACTCTCCTGTATAATACACACTAAAATTTCGGTTTCACATCATTATAAACAATCGCGCACTGATTTCTGTGCAATGTTTTGAGCTAGGAAATTGTCTGTTGCCATGCAGAGTGCAATGGCTAGTGTGTGAACATTCAGAGATAAAGGTCAGTCTTGACTCTCCTGTATAATACACACTAAAATTTCGGTTTCACTTCATTATAAACAATCGCGCACTGATTTCTGTGCAATGTTTTGAGCTAGGAAATTGTCTGTTGCCATGCAGAGTGCAATGGCTAGTGTGTGAACATTCAGAGATAAAGGTCAGTCTTGACTCTCCTGTATAATACACACTAAAATTTCGGTTTCACTTCATTATAAACAATCGCGCACTGATTTCTGTGCAATGTTTTGAGCTAGGAAATTGTCTGTTGCCATGCAGAGTGCAATGGCTAGTGTGTGAACATTCAGAGATAAAGGTCAGTCTTGACTCTCCTGTATAATACACACTAAAATTTCGGTTTCACATCATTATAAACAATCGCGCACTGATTTCTGTGCAATGTTTTGAGCTAGGAAATTGTCTGTTGCCATGCAGAGTGCAATGGCTAGTGTGTGAACATTCAGAGATAAAGGTCAGTCTTGACTCTCCTGTATAATACACACTAAAATTTCGGTTTCACTTCATTTTAAACACTCGCGCACTGATTTCTGTGCAATGTTTTGAGCTAGGAAATTGTCTGTTGCCATGCAGAGTGCAATGGCTAGTGTGTGAACATTCAGAGATAAAGGTCAGTCTTGACTCTCCTGTATAATACACACTAAAATTTCGGTTTCACATCATTATAAACAATCGCGCACTGATTTCTGTGCAATGTTTTGAGCTAGGAAATTGTCTGTTGCCATGCAGAGTGCAATGGCTAGTGTGTGAACATTCAGAGATAAAGGTCAGTCTTGACTCTCCTGTATAATACACACTAAAATTTCGGTTTCACATCATTATAAACAATCGCGCACTGATTTCTGTGCAATGTTTTGAGCTAGGAAATTGTCTGTTGCCATGCAGAGTGCAATGGCTAGTGTGTGAACATTCAGAGATAAAGGTCAGTCTTGACTCTCCTGTATAATACACACTAAAATTTCGGTTTCACATCATTATAAACAATCGCGCACTGATTTCTGTGCAATGTTTTGAGCTAGGAAATTGTCTGTTGCCATGCAGAGTGCAATGGCTAGTGTGTGAACATTCAGAGATAAAGGTCAGTCTTGACTCTCCTGTATAATACACACTAAAATTTCGGTTTCACTTCATTATAAACAATCGCGCACTGATTTCTGTGCAATGTTTTGAGCTAGGAAATTGTCTGTTGCCATGCAGAGTGCAATGGCTAGTGTGTGAACATTCAGAGATAAAGGTCAGTCTTGACTCTCCTGTATAATACACACTAAAATTTCGGTTTCACTTCATTATAAACAATCGCGCACTGATTTCTGTGCAATGTTTTGAGCTAGGAAATTGTCTGTTGCCATGCAGAGTGCAATGGCTAGTGTGTGAACATTCAGAGATAAAGGTCAGTCTTGACTCTCCTGTATAATACACACTAAAATTTCGGTTTCACATCATTATAAACAATCGCGCACTGATTTCTGTGCAATGTTTTGAGCTAGGAAATTGTCTGTTGCCATGCAGAGTGCAATGGCTAGTGTGTGAACATTCAGAGATAAAGGTCAGTCTTGACTCTCCTGTATAATACACACTAAAATTTCGGTTTCACTTCATTTTAAACAGTCGCGCACTGATTTCTGTGCAATGTTTTGAGCTAGGAAATTGTCTGTTGCCATGCAGAGTGCAATGGCTAGTGTGTGAACATTCAGAGATAAAGGTCAGTCTTGACTCTCCTGTATAATACACACTAAAATTTCGGTTTCACATCATTATAAACAATCGCGCACTGATTTCTGTGCAATGTTTTGAGCTAGGAAATTGTCTGTTGCCATGCAGAGTGCAATGGCTAGTGTGTGAACATTCAGAGATAAAGGTCAGTCTTGACTCTCCTGTATAATACACACTAAAATTTCGGTTTCACTTCATTTTAAACAATCGCGCACTGATTTCTGTGCAATGTTTTGAGCTAGGAAATTGTCTGTTGCCATGCAGAGTGCAATGGCTAGTGTGTGAACATTCAGAGATAAAGGTCAGTCTTGACTCTCCTGTATAATACACACTAAAATTTCGGTTTCACTTCATTTTAAACACTCGCGCACTGATTTCTGTGCAATGTTTTGAGCTAGGAAATTGTCTGTTGCCATGCAGAGTGCAATGGCTAGTGTGTGAACATTCAGAGATAAAGGTCAGTCTTGACTCTCCTGTATAATACACACTAAAATTTCGGTTTCACATCATTATAAACACTCGCGCACTGATTTCTGTGCAATGTTTTGAGCTAGGAAATTGTCTGTTGCCATGCAGAGTGCAATGGCTAGTGTGTGAACATTCAGAGATAAAGGTCAGTCTTGACTCTCCTGTATAATACACACTAAAATTTCGGTTTCACATCATTATAAACAATCGCGCACTGATTTCTGTGCAATGTTTTGAGCTAGGAAATTGTCTGTTGCCATGCAGAGTGCAATGGCTAGTGTGTGAACATTCAGAGATAAAGGTCAGTCTTGACTCTCCTGTATAATACACACTAAAATTTCGGTTTCACATCATTATAAACACTCGCGCACTGATTTCTGTGCAATGTTTTGAGCTAGGAAATTGTCTGTTGCCATGCAGAGTGCAATGGCTAGTGTGTGAACATTCAGAGATAAAGGTCAGTCTTGACTCTCCTGTATAATACACACTAAAATTTCGGTTTCACATCATTATAAACACTCGCGCACTGATTTCTGTGCAATGTTTTGAGCTAGGAAATTGTCTGTTGCCATGCAGAGTGCAATGGCTAGTGTGTGAACATTCAGAGATAAAGGTCAGTCTTGACTCTCCTGTATAATACACACTAAAATTTCGGTTTCACTTCATTTTAAACAGTCGCGCACTGATTTCTGTGCAATGTTTTGAGCTAGGAAATTGTCTGTTGCCATGCAGAGTGCAATGGCTAGTGTGTGAACATTCAGAGATAAAGGTCAGTCTTGACTCTCCTGTATAATACACACTAAAATTTCGGTTTCACATCATTATAAACAATCGCGCACTGATTTCTGTGCAATGTTTTGAGCTAGGAAATTGTCTGTTGCCATGCAGAGTGCAATGGCTAGTGTGTGAACATTCAGAGATAAAGGTCAGTCTTGACTCTCCTGTATAATACACACTAAAATTTCGGTTTCACTTCATTTTAAACAATCGCGCACTGATTTCTGTGCAATGTTTTGAGCTAGGAAATTGTCTGTTGCCATGCAGAGTGCAATGGCTAGTGTGTGAACATTCAGAGATAAAGGTCAGTCTTGACTCTCCTGTATAATACACACTAAAATTTCGGTTTCACTTCATTTTAAACACTCGCGCACTGATTTCTGTGCAATGTTTTGAGCTAGGAAATTGTCTGTTGCCATGCAGAGTGCAATGGCTAGTGTGTGAACATTCAGAGATAAAGGTCAGTCTTGACTCTCCTGTATAATACACACTAAAATTTCGGTTTCACATCATTATAAACACTCGCGCACTGATTTCTGTGCAATGTTTTGAGCTAGGAAATTGTCTGTTGCCATGCAGAGTGCAATGGCTAGTGTGTGAACATTCAGAGATAAAGGTCAGTCTTGACTCTCCTGTATAATACACACTAAAATTTCGGTTTCACATCATTATAAACAATCGCGCACTGATTTCTGTGCAATGTTTTGAGCTAGGAAATTGTCTGTTGCCATGCAGAGTGCAATGGCTAGTGTGTGAACATTCAGAGATAAAGGTCAGTCTTGACTCTCCTGTATAATACACACTAAAATTTCGGTTTCACATCATTATAAACACTCGCGCACTGATTTCTGTGCAATGTTTTGAGCTAGGAAATTGTCTGTTGCCATGCAGAGTGCAATGGCTAGTGTGTGAACATTCAGAGATAAAGGTCAGTCTTGACTCTCCTGTATAATACACACTAAAATTTCGGTTTCACTTCATTTTAAACACTCGCGCACTGATCTCTGTGCAATGTTTTGAGCTAGGAAATTGTCTGTTGCCATGCAGAGTGCAATGGCTAGTGTGTGAACATTCAGAGATAAAGGTCAGTCTTGACTCTCCTGTATAATACACACTAAAATTTCGGTTTCACATCATTATAAACACTCGCGCACTGATTTCTGTGCAATGTTTTGAGCTAGGAAATTGTCTGTTGCCATGCAGAGTGCAATGGCTAGTGTGTGAACATTCAGAGATAAAGGTCAGTCTTGACTCTCCTGTATAATACACACTAAAATTTCGGTTTCACATCATTATAAACACTCGCGCACTGATTTCTGTGCAATGTTTTGAGCTAGGAAATTGTCTGTTGCCATGCAGAGTGCAATGGCTAGTGTGTGAACATTCAGAGATAAAGGTCAGTCTTGACTCTCCTGTATAATACACACTAAAATTTCGGTTTCACTTCATTTTAAACAGTCGCGCACTGATTTCTGTGCAATGTTTTGAGCTAGGAAATTGTCTGTTGCCATGCAGAGTGCAATGGCTAGTGTGTGAACATTCAGAGATAAAGGTCAGTCTTGACTCTCCTGTATAATACACACTAAAATTTCGGTTTCACATCATTATAAACAATCGCGCACTGATTTCTGTGCAATGTTTTGAGCTAGGAAATTGTCTGTTGCCATGCAGAGTGCAATGGCTAGTGTGTGAACATTCAGAGATAAAGGTCAGTCTTGACTCTCCTGTATAATACACACTAAAATTTCGGTTTCACTTCATTATAAACAATCGCGCACTGATTTCTGTGCAATGTTTTGAGCTAGGAAATTGTCTGTTGCCATGCAGAGTGCAATGGCTAGTGTGTGAACATTCAGAGATAAAGGTCAGTCTTGACTCTCCTGTATAATACACACTAAAATTTCGGTTTCACATCATTATAAACAATCGCGCACTGATTTCTGTGCAATGTTTTGAGCTAGGAAATTGTCTGTTGCCATGCAGAGTGCAATGGCTAGTGTGTGAACATTCAGAGATAAAGGTCAGTCTTGACTCTCCTGTATAATACACACTAAAATTTCGGTTTCACATCATTATAAACACTCGCGCACTGATTTCTGTGCAATGTTTTGAGCTAGGAAATTGTCTGTTGCCATGCAGAGTGCAATGGCTAGTGTGTGAACATTCAGAGATAAAGGTCAGTCTTGACTCTCCTGTATAATACACACTAAAATTTCGGTTTCACTTCATTTTAAACAGTCGCGCACTGATTTCTGTGCAATGTTTTGAGCTAGGAAATTGTCTGTTGCCATGCAGAGTGCAATGGCTAGTGTGTGAACATTCAGAGATAAAGGTCAGTCTTGACTCTCCTGTATAATACACACTAAAATTTCGGTTTCACATCATTATAAACAATCGCGCACTGATTTCTGTGCAATGTTTTGAGCTAGGAAATTGTCTGTTGCCATGCAGAGTGCAATGGCTAGTGTGTGAACATTCAGAGATAAAGGTCAGTCTTGACTCTCCTGTATAATACACACTAAAATTTCGGTTTCACTTCATTTTAAACAATCGCGCACTGATTTCTGTGCAATGTTTTGAGCTAGGAAATTGTCTGTTGCCATGCAGAGTGCAATGGCTAGTGTGTGAACATTCAGAGATAAAGGTCAGTCTTGACTCTCCTGTATAATACACACTAAAATTTCGGTTTCACTTCATTTTAAACACTCGCGCACTGATTTCTGTGCAATGTTTTGAGCTAGGAAATTGTCTGTTGCCATGCAGAGTGCAATGGCTAGTGTGTGAACATTCAGAGATAAAGGTCAGTCTTGACTCTCCTGTATAATACACACTAAAATTTCGGTTTCACATCATTATAAACACTCGCGCACTGATTTCTGTGCAATGTTTTGAGCTAGGAAATTGTCTGTTGCCATGCAGAGTGCAATGGCTAGTGTGTGAACATTCAGAGATAAAGGTCAGTCTTGACTCTCCTGTATAATACACACTAAAATTTCGGTTTCACATCATTATAAACAATCGCGCACTGATTTCTGTGCAATGTTTTGAGCTAGGAAATTGTCTGTTGCCATGCAGAGTGCAATGGCTAGTGTGTGAACATTCAGAGATAAAGGTCAGTCTTGACTCTCCTGTATAATACACACTAAAATTTCGGTTTCACATCATTATAAACACTCGCGCACTGATTTCTGTGCAATGTTTTGAGCTAGGAAATTGTCTGTTGCCATGCAGAGTGCAATGGCTAGTGTGTGAACATTCAGAGATAAAGGTCAGTCTTGACTCTCCTGTATAATACACACTAAAATTTCGGTTTCACTTCATTTTAAACACTCGCGCACTGATCTCTGTGCAATGTTTTGAGCTAGGAAATTGTCTGTTGCCATGCAGAGTGCAATGGCTAGTGTGTGAACATTCAGAGATAAAGGTCAGTCTTGACTCTCCTGTATAATACACACTAAAATTTCGGTTTCACATCATTATAAACACTCGCGCACTGATTTCTGTGCAATGTTTTGAGCTAGGAAATTGTCTGTTGCCATGCAGAGTGCAATGGCTAGTGTGTGAACATTCAGAGATAAAGGTCAGTCTTGACTCTCCTGTATAATACACACTAAAATTTCGGTTTCACATCATTATAAACACTCGCGCACTGATTTCTGTGCAATGTTTTGAGCTAGGAAATTGTCTGTTGCCATGCAGAGTGCAATGGCTAGTGTGTGAACATTCAGAGATAAAGGTCAGTCTTGACTCTCCTGTATAATACACACTAAAATTTCGGTTTCACTTCATTTTAAACAGTCGCGCACTGATTTCTGTGCAATGTTTTGAGCTAGGAAATTGTCTGTTGCCATGCAGAGTGCAATGGCTAGTGTGTGAACATTCAGAGATAAAGGTCAGTCTTGACTCTCCTGTATAATACACACTAAAATTTCGGTTTCACATCATTATAAACAATCGCGCACTGATTTCTGTGCAATGTTTTGAGCTAGGAAATTGTCTGTTGCCATGCAGAGTGCAATGGCTAGTGTGTGAACATTCAGAGATAAAGGTCAGTCTTGACTCTCCTGTATAATACACACTAAAATTTCGGTTTCACTTCATTATAAACAATCGCGCACTGATTTCTGTGCAATGTTTTGAGCTAGGAAATTGTCTGTTGCCATGCAGAGTGCAATGGCTAGTGTGTGAACATTCAGAGATAAAGGTCAGTCTTGACTCTCCTGTATAATACACACTAAAATTTCGGTTTCACATCATTATAAACAATCGCGCACTGATTTCTGTGCAATGTTTTGAGCTAGGAAATTGTCTGTTGCCATGCAGAGTGCAATGGCTAGTGTGTGAACATTCAGAGATAAAGGTCAGTCTTGACTCTCCTGTATAATACACACTAAAATTTCGGTTTCACTTCATTATAAACAATCGCGCACTGATTTCTGTGCAATGTTTTGAGCTAGGAAATTGTCTGTTGCCATGCAGAGTGCAATGGCTAGTGTGTGAACATTCAGAGATAAAGGTCAGTCTTGACTCTCCTGTATAATACACACTAAAATTTCGGTTTCACTTCATTATAAACAATCGCGCACTGATTTCTGTGCAATGTTTTGAGCTAGGAAATTGTCTGTTGCCATGCAGAGTGCAATGGCTAGTGTGTGAACATTCAGAGATAAAGGTCAGTCTTGACTCTCCTGTATAATACACACTAAAATTTCGGTTTCACATCATTATAAACAATCGCGCACTGATTTCTGTGCAATGTTTTGAGCTAGGAAATTGTCTGTTGCCATGCAGAGTGCAATGGCTAGTGTGTGAACATTCAGAGATAAAGGTCAGTCTTGACTCTCCTGTATAATACACACTAAAATTTCGGTTTCACTTCATTATAAACACTCGCGCACTGATTTCTGTGCAATGTTTTGAGCTAGGAAATTGTCTGTTGCCATGCAGAGTGCAATGGCTAGTGTGTGAACATTCAGAGATAAAGGTCAGTCTTGACTCTCCTGTATAATACACACTAAAATTTCGGTTTCACATCATTATAAACAATCGCGCACTGATTTCTGTGCAATGTTTTGAGCTAGGAAATTGTCTGTTGCCATGCAGAGTGCAATGGCTAGTGTGTGAACATTCAGAGATAAAGGTCAGTCTTGACTCTCCTGTATAATACACACTAAAATTTCGGTTTCACATCATTATAAACAATCGCGCACTGATTTCTGTGCAATGTTTTGAGCTAGGAAATTGTCTGTTGCCATGCAGAGTGCAATGGCTAGTGTGTGAACATTCAGAGATAAAGGTCAGTCTTGACTCTCCTGTATAATACACACTAAAATTTCGGTTTCACATCATTATAAACAATCGCGCACTGATTTCTGTGCAATGTTTTGAGCTAGGAAATTGTCTGTTGCCATGCAGAGTGCAATGGCTAGTGTGTGAACATTCAGAGATAAAGGTCAGTCTTGACTCTCCTGTATAATACACACTAAAATTTCGGTTTCACTTCATTATAAACAATCGCGCACTGATTTCTGTGCAATGTTTTGAGCTAGGAAATTGTCTGTTGCCATGCAGAGTGCAATGGCTAGTGTGTGAACATTCAGAGATAAAGGTCAGTCTTGACTCTCCTGTATAATACACACTAAAATTTCGGTTTCACTTCATTTTAAACAGTCGCGCACTGATTTCTGTGCAATGTTTTGAGCTAGGAAATTGTCTGTTGCCATGCAGAGTGCAATGGCTAGTGTGTGAACATTCAGAGATAAAGGTCAGTCTTGACTCTCCTGTATAATACACACTAAAATTTCGGTTTCACATCATTATAAACAATCGCGCACTGATTTCTGTGCAATGTTTTGAGCTAGGAAATTGTCTGTTGCCATGCAGAGTGCAATGGCTAGTGTGTGAACATTCAGAGATAAAGGTCAGTCTTGACTCTCCTGTATAATACACACTAAAATTTCGGTTTCACATCATTATAAACAATCGCGCACTGATTTCTGTGCAATGTTTTGAGCTAGGAAATTGTCTGTTGCCATGCAGAGTGCAATGGCTAGTGTGTGAACATTCAGAGATAAAGGTCAGTCTTGACTCTCCTGTATAATACACACTAAAATTTCGGTTTCACTTCATTTTAAACAGTCGCGCACTGATTTCTGTGCAATGTTTTGAGCTAGGAAATTGTCTGTTGCCATGCAGAGTGCAATGGCTAGTGTGTGAACATTCAGAGATAAAGGTCAGTCTTGACTCTCCTGTATAATACACACTAAAATTTCGGTTTCACTTCATTATAAACAATCGCGCACTGATTTCTGTGCAATGTTTTGAGCTAGGAAATTGTCTGTTGCCATGCAGAGTGCAATGGCTAGTGTGTGAACATTCAGAGATAAAGGTCAGTCTTGACTCTCCTGTATAATACACACTAAAATTTCGGTTTCACTTCATTATAAACAATCGCGCACTGATTTCTGTGCAATGTTTTGAGCTAGGAAATTGTCTGTTGCCATGCAGAGTGCAATGGCTAGTGTGTGAACATTCAGAGATAAAGGTCAGTCTTGACTCTCCTGTATAATACACACTAAAATTTCGGTTTCACATCATTATAAACAATCGCACACTGATTTCTGTGCAATGTTTTGAGCTAGGAAATTGTCTGTTGCCATGCAGAGTGCAATGGCTAGTGTGTGAACATTCAGAGATAAAGGTCAGTCTTGACTCTCCTGTATAATACACACTAAAATTTCGGTTTCACATCATTATAAACAATCGCGCACTGATTTCTGTGCAATGTTTTGAGCTAGGAAATTGTCTGTTGCCATGCAGAGTGCAATGGCTAGTGTGTGAACATTCAGAGATAAAGGTCAGTCTTGACTCTCCTGTATAATACACACTAAAATTTCGGTTTCACTTCATTATAAACAATCGCGCACTGATTTCTGTGCAATGTTTTGAGCTAGGAAATTGTCTGTTGCCATGCAGAGTGCAATGGCTAGTGTGTGAACATTCAGAGATAAAGGTCAGTCTTGACTCTCCTGTATAATACACACTAAAATTTCGGTTTCACTTCATTATAAACAATCGCGCACTGATTTCTGTGCAATGTTTTGAGCTAGGAAATTGTCTGTTGCCATGCAGAGTGCAATGGCTAGTGTGTGAACATTCAGAGATAAAGGTCAGTCTTGACTCTCCTGTATAATACACACTAAAATTTCGGTTTCACATCATTATAAACAATCGCGCACTGATTTCTGTGCAATGTTTTGAGCTAGGAAATTGTCTGTTGCCATGCAGAGTGCAATGGCTAGTGTGTGAACATTCAGAGATAAAGGTCAGTCTTGACTCTCCTGTATAATACACACTAAAATTTCGGTTTCACTTCATTTTAAACAGTCGCGCACTGATTTCTGTGCAATGTTTTGAGCTAGGAAATTGTCTGTTGCCATGCAGAGTGCAATGGCTAGTGTGTGAACATTCAGAGATAAAGGTCAGTCTTGACTCTCCTGTATAATACACACTAAAATTTCGGTTTCACATCATTATAAACAATCGCGCACTGATTTCTGTGCAATGTTTTGAGCTAGGAAATTGTCTGTTGCCATGCAGAGTGCAATGGCTAGTGTGTGAACATTCAGAGATAAAGGTCAGTCTTGACTCTCCTGTATAATACACACTAAAATTTCGGTTTCACATCATTATAAACAATCGCGCACTGATTTCTGTGCAATGTTTTGAGCTAGGAAATTGTCTGTTGCCATGCAGAGTGCAATGGCTAGTGTGTGAACATTCAGAGATAAAGGTCAGTCTTGACTCTCCTGTATAATACACACTAAAATTTCGGTTTCACATCATTTTAAACAGTCGCGCACTGATTTCTGTGCAATGTTTTGAGCTAGGAAATTGTCTGTTGCCATGCAGAGTGCAATGGCTAGTGTGTGAACATTCAGAGATAAAGGTCAGTCTTGACTCTCCTGTATAATACACACTAAAATTTCGGTTTCACTTCATTTTAAACACTCGCGCACTGATTTCTGTGCAATGTTTTGAGCTAGGAAATTGTCTGTTGCCATGCAGAGTGCAATGGCTAGTGTGTGAACATTCAGAGATAAAGGTCAGTCTTGACTCTCCTGTATAATACACACTAAAATTTCGGTTTCACATCATTATAAACAATCGCGCACTGATTTCTGTGCAATGTTTTGAGCTAGGAAATTGTCTGTTGCCATGCAGAGTGCAATGGCTAGTGTGTGAACATTCAGAGATAAAGGTCAGTCTTGACTCTCCTGTATAATACACACTAAAATTTCGGTTTCACTTCATTTTAAACACTCGCGCACTGATTTCTGTGCAATGTTTTGAGCTAGGAAATTGTCTGTTGCCATGCAGAGTGCAATGGCTAGTGTGTGAACATTCAGAGATAAAGGTCAGTCTTGACTCTCCTGTATAATACACACTAAAATTTCGGTTTCACATCATTATAAACACTCGCGCACTGATTTCTGTGCAATGTTTTGAGCTAGGAAATTGTCTGTTGCCATGCAGAGTGCAATGGCTAGTGTGTGAACATTCAGAGATAAAGGTCAGTCTTGACTCTCCTGTATAATACACACTAAAATTTCGGTTTCACTTCATTATAAACACTCGCGCACTGATTTCTGTGCAATGTTTTGAGCTAGGAAATTGTCTGTTGCCATGCAGAGTGCAATGGCTAGTGTGTGAACATTCAGAGATAAAGGTCAGTCTTGACTCTCCTGTATAATACACACTAAAATTTCGGTTTCACATCATTATAAACAATCGCGCACTGATTTCTGTGCAATGTTTTGAGCTAGGAAATTGTCTGTTGCCATGCAGAGTGCAATGGCTAGTGTGTGAACATTCAGAGATAAAGGTCAGTCTTGACTCTCCTGTATAATACACACTAAAATTTCGGTTTCACATCATTTTAAACACTCGCGCACTGATTTCTGTGCAATGTTTTGAGCTAGGAAATTGTCTGTTGCCATGCAGAGTGCAATGGCTAGTGTGTGAACATTCAGAGATAAAGGTCAGTCTTGACTCTCCTGTATAATACACACTAAAATTTCGGTTTCACTTCATTATAAACAATCGCGCACTGATTTCTGTGCAATGTTTTGAGCTAGGAAATTGTCTGTTGCCATGCAGAGTGCAATGGCTAGTGTGTGAACATTCAGAGATAAAGGTCAGTCTTGACTCTCCTGTATAATACACACTAAAATTTCGGTTTCACTTCATTTTAAACACTCGCGCACTGATTTCTGTGCAATGTTTTGAGCTAGGAAATTGTCTGTTGCCATGCAGAGTGCAATGGCTAGT
Organism: Montipora capitata; assembly: GCA_949126865.1. Lineage (NCBI taxonomy): Eukaryota > Metazoa > Cnidaria > Anthozoa > Scleractinia > Acroporidae > Montipora > Montipora capitata. Next base: position 12,921 of record OX421449.1, read on the forward strand.
GTGTGAACATTCAGAGATAAAGGTCAGTCTTGACTCTCCTGTATAATACACACTAAAATTTCGGTTTCACATCATTTTAAACAGTCGCGCACTGATTTCTGTGCAATGTTTTGAGCTAGGAAATTGTCTGTTGCCATGCAGAGTGCAATGGCTAGTGTGTGAACATTCAGAGATAAAGGTCAGTCTTGACTCTCCTGTATAATACACACTAAAATTTCGGTTTCACTTCATTTTAAACACTCGCGCACTGATTTCTGTGCAATGTTTTGAGCTAGGAAATTGTCTGTTGCCATGCAGAGTGCAATGGCTAGTGTGTGAACATTCAGAGATAAAGGTCAGTCTTGACTCTCCTGTATAATACACACTAAAATTTCGGTTTCACATCATTATAAACAATCGCGCACTGATTTCTGTGCAATGTTTTGAGCTAGGAAATTGTCTGTTGCCATGCAGAGTGCAATGGCTAGTGTGTGAACATTCAGAGATAAAGGTCAGTCTTGACTCTCCTGTATAATACACACTAAAATTTCGGTTTCACATCATTTTAAACAGTCGCGCACTGATTTCTGTGCAATGTTTTGAGCGAGGAAATTGTCTGTTGCCATGCAGAGTGCAATGGCTAGTGTGTGAACATTCAGAGATAAAGGTCAGTCTTGACTCTCCTGTATAATACACACTAAAATTTCGGTTTCACTTCATTTTAAACACTCGCGCACTGATTTCTGTGCAATGTTTTGAGCTAGGAAATTGTCTGTTGCCATGCAGAGTGCAATGGCTAGTGTGTGAACATTCAGAGATAAAGGTCAGTCTTGACTCTCCTGTATAATACACACTAAAATTTCGGTTTCACATCATTATAAACAATCGCGCACTGATTTCTGTGCAATGTTTTGAGCTAGGAAATTGTCTGTTGCCATGCAGAGTGCAATGGCTAGTGTGTGAACATTCAGAGATAAAGGTCAGTCTTGACTCTCCTGTATAATACACACTAAAATTTCGGTTTCACATCATTATAAACACTCGCGCACTGATTTCTGTGCAATGTTTTGAGCTAGGAAATTGTCTGTTGCCATGCAGAGTGCAATGGCTAGTGTGTGAACATTCAGAGATAAAGGTCAGTCTTGACTCTCCTGTATAATACACACTAAAATTTCGGTTTCACTTCATTTTAAACAGTCGCGCACTGATTTCTGTGCAATGTTTTGAGCTAGGAAATTGTCTGTTGCCATGCAGAGTGCAATGGCTAGTGTGTGAACATTCAGAGATAAAGGTCAGTCTTGACTCTCCTGTATAATACACACTAAAATTTCGGTTTCACATCATTATAAACAATCGCGCACTGATTTCTGTGCAATGTTTTGAGCTAGGAAATTGTCTGTTGCCATGCAGAGTGCAATGGCTAGTGTGTGAACATTCAGAGATAAAGGTCAGTCTTGACTCTCCTGTATAATACACACTAAAATTTCGGTTTCACTTCATTATAAACAATCGCGCACTGATTTCTGTGCAATGTTTTGAGCTAGGAAATTGTCTGTTGCCATGCAGAGTGCAATGGCTAGTGTGTGAACATTCAGAGATAAAGGTCAGTCTTGACTCTCCTGTATAATACACACTAAAATTTCGGTTTCACATCATTATAAACAATCGCGCACTGATTTCTGTGCAATGTTTTGAGCTAGGAAATTGTCTGTTGCCATGCAGAGTGCAATGGCTAGTGTGTGAACATTCAGAGATAAAGGTCAGTCTTGACTCTCCTGTATAATACACACTAAAATTTCGGTTTCACTTCATTTTAAACACTCGCGCACTGATTTCTGTGCAATGTTTTGAGCTAGGAAATTGTCTGTTGCCATGCAGAGTGCAATGGCTAGTGTGTGAACATTCAGAGATAAAGGTCAGTCTTGACTCTCCTGTATAATACACACTAAAATTTCGGTTTCACATCATTATAAACACTCGCGCACTGATTTCTGTGCAATGTTTTGAGCTAGGAAATTGTCTGTTGCCATGCAGAGTGCAATGGCTAGTGTGTGAACATTCAGAGATAAAGGTCAGTCTTGACTCTCCTGTATAATACACACTAAAATTTCGGTTTCACTTCATTATAAACAATCGCGCACTGATTTCTGTGCAATGTTTTGAGCTAGGAAATTGTCTGTTGCCATGCAGAGTGCAATGGCTAGTGTGTGAACATTCAGAGATAAAGGTCAGTCTTGACTCTCCTGTATAATACACACTAAAATTTCGGTTTCACTTCATTTTAAACACTCGCGCACTGATTTCTGTGCAATGTTTTGAGCTAGGAAATTGTCTGTTGCCATGCAGAGTGCAATGGCTAGTGTGTGAACATTCAGAGATAAAGGTCAGTCTTGACTCTCCTGTATAATACACACTAAAATTTCGGTTTCACATCATTTTAAACACTAGCGTAATACACAGTAGCGCGTATATAAAAGGCGGTGCATTTTAGTTTTCCCTCATCCTTTTTCTGGGCTTGGGACCAGCAAGATAGGATGTTGTCAACCATCTTGGCGGATTTAAAAACTGTTTTTGCACCAGTATGTGCCAGCAAAACAGCGCTTTTGCAGGGTGTCCAGCGGCATGTTTGTTCAGAAAAATAGGAAACTCAGGAGCCGCTTGATCCTGAAAAGCCCTTTTAGGGAGCCGTCAACTAAGCGCATATTTACATTAACATTTACATTTACATTTACAGGGAGTATTTCGGTTCTAAAAGATCTTGTTCTTTATATCTCTTATTGAGACAACAGTATCAACAAATCACTTAGTTTAAAAGGATATTACAAATAGCCAACACATCAAATCCAAATTGAACACCATGTGTCATAAAACTGTTCATCCCTAATTTGACTTGCCTTTCTTTAATAGCAGAGCAAAGACACCAGTTGGTAGTGCCAATTCCAGCAAGTTCTGATTCTGTGTTAACCACCTTTTGCTTTTCTCTTACTGCTTCAAGCTTCCTCTTCGCCTTTGCCTGATTTGATTTTGCTGTTTCTATTGTGAGACATGCAACTGTCGTACTTTGTGAAACATCCTTTGAACCGGACGATAGGGCAGTCTGTAACTTGACTGTACCTTCTGACAGCTGTTTGCATTTCTTCCAATGCCTCCTGCTCCTTTCTGTCTATGCTGTGTCCCTTTTCTTTCAACAATCTGGTCCTTTGCGTTAGCTTCTCTTGCTCTCGCTTCTTTCATTCCACCTATTCAGCTTTCACTTTCTTTTGGTTAATGTGTCAACAATTTTGTCGCTCGTTGGATACATGTGAAGTGGGTACACAAGAAAGATTTTTAAAAATAAAGTAATTATATACTGCTTGCTTTGTCCTGAATCTTCCTCTGAAACACCTAACTATCATTTCGTTTTCAATTCTGTAACGCACATTGGCTTGACAAGTTAAAAAATAGGAAAAATAGGAGATTTAATTTAAAAGATTGGATAAAATAGGAATGTACTAAAAAATTAGGAAAAAATAGGAACTGGACACCCTGCTTTTGACACCTGTCAAACCTGTAGAGGTCTCCAGACAGGATTTAAATACCAGCAGTGGGAATTTCTGAAGTCTGACCATCTGTCAAGTCATTGTAAGAACTTTTTCAGACAGATGTTTGCACAATTACATGCGAGCAAAACAGCTCTTTTGACACCTATCAAACCTATAGAAGGTTTCCAGATAGGAATTTACATACCAGCGTAGCTGGTATCACACCAACTATTTTTCTAGTCGGAATTTCTGTAGTCTTTCCATCTGTCAAGTCATTGTAAGACCTTTTCCAGACAGATGTTCCCACCATTACTTGCGAGCAAAACAGCTCTTTTGACACCTATCAAACCTATAGAAGGTTTCCAGATAGGAATTTACATAGCAGGGCCCAGTTGTTCGAAAGCCGATTAACTTAATCCAGGATTAGCGTTAACTTTTGTTTCATGTTTTCAACTTTTTGTGAAAGTTTGTTTTGCTTATTTTGTTTTTCAAGATTGACTTCCTCTAATGTAAAGTTTTGCCGAATATCAGCGTTGAACAGCATTTGGGAGTAAAGAAAGAAATAAACCCTTTGGTTAATTTTTAATCAAGGATTAGCGTTAATAGTCTTTTGAACCGGGCCCAGCAGTGTAGCTGGTATCACACCAACCATTTTTCTGGTCGGAATTTCTGTAATCTTTTCATTTGTCAAGTCATTGTAAGACATTGACACAGATGTTTGCATCTTTCAGAGAGCAAAATGTAATTGATTCATTTACTTTTTTTTTTTCTTTCAGGAAACTCAAGTGAAAACAGACCATATACAAACTCTCCAAGTACTGATTAAGCCCCATCCAGACTTAAATGGAGAGTCCAGCTATTGCTTCCTCGGCATCTCGCAGTGTTGGACCACATGACCGCAAGGCCTCTTTGACGCGTTCCAACTGCTGATTGGAGAAGATCGTCAACCAATAGGAGTTGTCGTGCGAGTAGCACACCAGTAGTTCCTCATTTGCTGCAATTTTTCGCGTGGATTTAATCCAAGCCTCTCCATTTCTTTTAGCAAACTTGCAGTTGACGCGAGCATCTATAATCTTCCCGAACTTGGATCTTAACAAGGCCAGTGGAAAGGAACCATCATTACAAATCCGACCCAAACCTGTCTCAAATTGGTTTTCTGCTCCATCAACATCCACCAATCGGCCTTCCCTTTGGATAGTGATTAGATAGTCCCCATGTCTTTGCTCACTGGCATAACGAACGGGTGCTGTTGGCGCGTAGGCGCAGATGAAAGTGTCTGCTTCAATTGGCTTAACCGTAAACAAGCCATCGCCTGTAGATTGACCCCCTATTCCAACGCATTTACTGCGGCGCACTTGCAGATGGCCTTCTCCTGTACGGACAGGGGAGTAACAGCCCCTGGTACAGTTTCTGTAAAAATAAAAGAAAAAAATAGAACAAGTAATAAGAGAACAGCCACTCCATAAACGTTGTAGCATTACGTTTTTCTTTATTGTTTGTGAAGACTAGCAATACGGCTAGTGCTTCTATGAAATGATCATAAACAAGCGAGATTCTGAATTAAAACATGAATAATAGGACTGTAGCAAAGGAACGCCACCGTACAACGAAAATACCCTCATACAAATTCATTTGTCTTTGCCATTCTCGTTAATTCTTACCAACCTCATGTCAATGTCGACAAAAAATCCGTACTGAGCACATCTAGGACTACGGTGTTCGGCAATATGATCCCTCGCCTTTTGTCTCGTAAAAGAAGACACTTTCTCCTTGACTGCTCTTTCGTGCCATGGAAGGAGACCAGTAAGAGTTTCATCTCCACCCTTGTACCAGTTAGGATATCCTTTATTCCGTAACTCATCTCCGGTCACCATAGCAAATTCCGACAAATCCACATCGTCAGATGTGTCTACTTCAATTCCAATAACATGATTCTTCGTCAAACCACAGTACAAGGGACCAATGCGATTTGCTTTTGCCACACCTTGAAGATCAAGCAATCGTTGGTCCTGACAAAACCGTGTAAAGACATGGCAATTCCCACTAAGAACTAGCAAAGCATTTAAACTGAGGTAGAAAGGTCTCTCAGCAGTTGCTAGTCTAGGATCAAAGAGAGACATCAAGACCGCCTTCTGGTTGGCCTCAAGACCATCACAAGTCTCAATTATGGCATCAAGAATACGTAGTTCGCGTTCTGAAGGACTCGCCAGAAACTTGAACCAATATTCTTTCAAGGGCCTCTTAAAGAAATCTGTCGGTTCAGCTTTCCCAGTTCGAGGTAGCTGGTAGTGGAACTGAGCACTTCCTTTGCGAACGAATAGATCCAAGAAGAACCGCAGGCCAAGCAGAGACCAGTGGCCTTTAAACTGCTCCAGAACCTTGTTTGTGTATTGGTTTCTTACGTAATGAACAGCAAACAGTTCCGGTGCGTCAATCCGGTTTAATCTCGTGTATGTTGCATTCTCGAGGGGCTGGTTCACACTAGGATTCACTCCCAGTATTATGCCGTCCCCATCATTTACCACAACATTGTCAATGTTTATTGACTCGGACAAAGGGATATCTCTTCCCTCTACAACAGAGTGATCGTACGCGCTTTGATCAAGGTATGCCGTGTGTATCTCTTCGCTAACCTTGCCCTCCTTAAAAATTTGATCTGGAACCACATCGAGCGCTTTCTTCACTTCCTTGTTGGCAAGATGACTAATAGGTTCATTCGAAAACGCCAAAATAGGAAAGCGTGCAAGATTACGATGCACATTCATTGCATCAATCATTGAGGACGACGAGGAACCAATGTTAGCTTTCTCGTCCAAAAGGTCCGTCAATCTCGGCCTCTTACTTTGCGAATTTTCGTTGTCTTCGTCATTTGGCTCACTTGGTAAAATCTTCATTGCTTCACAGAGCACTTTACCAACTTCTGCAGTCTGCTGCACCGTTAACTGAAATTTTTGCTGGATTGCTAAACGCAGTTTCTCGATAACCTAAGGGAAAAATAAATGACATGCATTTCAGCTGTGTACATAGATTTTCCTGAAATTATACATGCTCAATTTCTCGAAACCTAAAATACCATAATACTCTTTGTTTGTCAACCCAAATTTTAAATAAGCATTGTTTTTGTTTTCTCTTGGGACCATTGTAAGTCCCAAGAGAAACTGGAAACAATGCTGTTATAAAATTTGGGTGGACAAACAAAGAATATTATGGTATTTTCCGTTTCGGGCAATACATGGTTTTCAATCACGTGAGGAGACGGCCATGTTTGTGTACAAAACAATAGCAAATTATGGCTCATGTTTTGCATTATAATAGAGTCAAATTCCCAAAAGACCGTTTTCTCAATTGTTCTGTACACAAACATGGCTGCTGTGACGTCGGGTGAAAACCATGTATTGTGAGGGATAAAAAGGTGAACATAGAATTGGTCTACGCCAGAGATGAACAAGGTATCATCGATAAATTTCAGAATATTTGGTACTGCCAAAGACAACCTACTCTATTACTTAAGTTAACCCTTTCATTTTTTTCTTAACATTTTAAGTGAGGGTTTTTTTTTTCTTAAAATTTTAAGTGAGCAGGGAACAACAAGGTCACCATTATTATTATTATTATTATTATTATTACTATTATTATTATTAGTAGTAGTAGTAGTAGTAGTAGTAGTAGTAGTAGTAGTAGTAGTAGTAGTGATCTCAAAAAAATGAAATTCGCATTCTTTCTTTGCTTGTTGTCATGTTTTCTCTAAGAATACGTTAAAGTCTTAAGAAATGCATACCTGTGGTTCCTCTATATCCCCAGTGCCTTCATCTAGCTCTTGCACATATCGTGATAGCTCAACTGCCTCAGCATCTGAAAATCTTATAATGCCATCAGGAGACAGTGCAGCGTTGAAACTGCAGTTACTGAAGTAGGTTAAGATAAACTGGGCCTTATCCATACTGTTTTGGCGAGCACGCAGATTTTCAACAACATACTTCAAATGCCTATTGGGAGGGTTATCCTGCAGTGCCTGGTTTCCTGACATTTGACTTTCCTGAGAGGCTGGGATGGGATCTTCCTCTCCTTCATTGGCTCTTTGCCTATTCCTCCCCCTCAACTTAGTTCGAACTCGCCTGGTGCGCCGTCGAACAAGCCTCCGACTGGGTTGAGTTTGGGCGCTGGTGCTACCTTGTTGATCATCATCATCATCATCATCATCAACATTATCATTATCACCACCACCAGCAACAGCACCAAGATTTGCCACTGAGTCAGCCTCCTGAATCAACTGACATTCTTCGCCCTCTTGTTCTGTGAAGAAAGCATTATTGAGAGAAATGAAGTAGTTACACTAAGCCACCAAACTTACCTAAATGTCTTCAAAATAACTAGCAAATATTGGGCATCTAATATAGGGTTTGCGCTGTAAAGCAAGGTGATCAGTGACTTTGCACCCGGCCCATAAATCTTAACAAGAATTTTTAAAGCTCTTAAAATAGGTCAGGTTCACGTTGCAAGCAGTTGAACAATGACAACAGTTTCTTGTGTTGAAGGTTTATGCTAAGACATGTGAATAATTACATCTTAAGATACATTCATCATCTACAGTAGTCTATACGAACTAAGTTTGTATTTTGCTTAATTATAATTGACTTTTGACTATTGTAGTGACGTGTGGGGAATCTTACAATTTGAGAGGCTGCAAGAATTGTTTCCATCTCTACTTGTCTTGGTGTACTAGTGAATCAGAAACTTTCATGGTCTGCACAGACATCTAGTACATGCAAAAAATATCCTCCCAAACGGTTGGAGCCATAAGAAATAATGTGATCTAACTTCCCAGGAAGGTCAGAGAAGAACTATACTCCTAAGACAGTTGTTTCCTGTGTAGCTTATAATATCTCTGCCTGGGCCCTATTTGATAAAACAGAGAATACACATGCTAGTGCAGCCAGAATCATGTATGTCTGAGAATTATAGAATTATAAAACTGGCATAGGAGACATTTTTAAGTAGGATTTTGATTTCTAAAGTGTCTATTTGCAGGTCCACATCAGTTTCTCTAGCTGCCAGGCTCTTTACCTGCTTAAAACAAATTATGTACCGTCTTTTTCATCTAAGCGTGGTCACGTAACGGAGAAAACATGCTTTCATTGGCTAAAAACGTGACAAGTTTTGTCTTCAATCATTCCAAGTTTGAGGGATGTTCATGAAAGTTTTCCTGGAATGGTAGCAAGATTGGGAAACCAAAGACCTTTTCTAAGATATTGACCCTGATCTCATAAAGTATGCTTCAATGTAATTTGATTAATCCTTCTCTAAATAGATAAAATTAAGAATAAAGCAGTACCATTAGTAACTGGAGAGGCAGCAGGTAATCTGTTTTCATCGATGGAACTACTTGAACTCTCTCCTGCCACTGTAAGACCTGCGCTGGCAGCAATTTCTCGAATGGTCTCAGCGCAGTTTTCAATCACAGGGCGGGCGTGTGAAGGCAAACGTGGCAATGAACTTAAACCGCCTTCATCACGTAAAAGTTTGAGTATTAATCGCTTGGGAATATGAACATATTCATCCGAAGCATCTCTAGCTGCCATTTTGAAACAAACGACAGTTCAATCTCTCCGAAAAGACTGGTAACAGGTTGAAATGGCGGGAAGAAACCCTCGTCCCAGGCTCTCTTCGGGGGTTGGAACGGTGTTGACTTGATCACTTTAACGTCCATTTGAGCTTTGTACCAAGTAAATTTGATAGCAAGAAAAGCAGTACCAATACTAATTTGTTCGCCATTCTGCAAACAGCACACGTAATCTAGTTAACAATTATTAACCGAAGTGAAGAGGAATTTTAACCGAAGTGAAGAAAAGTTTTAATCGTAAGATTGCGAATAATTTCCTAGGATGAAGCCTGGATAGTGACTGAGAACATTTACAAAATATGATGAACGATGCGAGAAAATGATTGATAAAATGAACAAGTCGACAGTATCAAATCTAGTTGCTACAAAGCAGAATGGAGAGAAAATGATAAAATGAGAAAACCGAATTTAGCCAAACTAACGAAATGTTGACAAACGGTGCTTATACACTAACCCTAACCCTAACCCTAACCCTAACCCTAACCCTAACCCTAACCCTAACCCTAAACCCTAACCCTAACCCTAAACCCTAACCCTAAACCCTAACCCTAACCCTAACCCTAACCCTAAACCCTAACCCTAACCCTAACCCTAAACCCTAAACCGTAACCCTAACCCTAACCCTAACCCTAACCCTAACCGTAACCCTAACCCTAACCCTAACCCTAACCCTAACCCTAACCCTAACCCCTAAACCCTAACCCTAACCCTAACCCTAACCCTAAACCCTAACCCTAAACCCTAACCCTAACCCTAACCCTAACCCTAACCCTAACCCTAACCCTAACCCTAACCCTAACCCTAACCCTAAACCCTAAACCCTAACCCTAAACCCTAACCCTAAACCCTAACCCTAAACCCTAACCCTAACCCTAACCCTAACCCTAACCCTAAACCCTAACCCTAACCCTAACCCTAAACCCTAACCCTAACCCTAACCCTAACCCTAACCCTAACCCTAACCCTAACCCTAAACCCTAACCCTAACCTAACCCTAACCCTAACCCTAACCCTAACCCTAACCCTAACCCTAACCCTAACCCTAACCCTAACCCTAACCCTAACCCTAAACCCTAACGGTTAGGGTTAGGGTTAGGGTAAGGGTTAGGGTTAGGGTTAGGGTTAGGGTTAGGGTTAGGGTTAGGGTTAGGGTTAGGGTTAGGGTTAGGGTTAGGGTTAGGGTTAGGGTTAGGGTTAGGGTTAGGGTTAGTGAAAGGGTTAGTAAAAATCAAAGGATTAGTGAAAGGGTTAGTAAAAATCAAAGGGTTAATACAAGGTTTAGTAAAAATCAAAGGGTTAGCACGAGGGTTAGCAAAAATCAAAGGGTTAGCACGAGGGTTAGCATAAATCAAAGGGTTAGCACGAGGGTTAGCAAAAATCAAAGGATTAGCACGAGGGTTAGCAAAAATCAAAGGGTTAGTACGAGGGTTAGCAAAAATCAATTTGTTTGTACGGGGGTTAGCAAAAATCAAAGGAATAGTACGAAGGTTGGGAAAAATCAAAGGGTTAGTGCGAAAATGATAAACTGTGATGTAGGCTGCACTGAAATGTTTCGATTTTTAAAAAAATGATTATGATAGGACTGTGTGATTTTATTTGTTTAACAAGATTTTTGGTAAGGATAATAAGAAGGTTTCCAAGCATACCTTTGCACAGAAGAAAGTCCTCAGGTGGCATATGTTCAAAGTTTCTGACAATTATGTTTGTTCTTTAGTAGACATGTTTCTACAACTTTAACTTTTATTTGTGTTTAGTGGTTTAAAGTATATCGTTTAAAATTGCAACATATGCTTAGGGGTCAATGTGCTGTACATTGCTTACGATGTTTTTAGGATAAATATGCTGAGTCAGCAATTTTTGAACGTTTATTCTTGGCATTAGAGAAATTCCATGAAATGGCCCCGTTTTGTAATTTTTTATTAAAATGTACATTTTTGGATGTGTTTACTCTTCTTTTTGTTAAACAATTATGTTTTGAGCACTATCCTCTTATTTACTGCGTTAAAATTACGAATAGTGCAAAACCTCCTTTTTTGTGCGTGTTATATCTTTTCCTAAAAGGGTGTCGCGACCAGATTGTTTGGTGACGTTGCTGGGAATATCAAACCCTTCAAAGTGCTTAACGTTGCAAATCCGCCTTGCAAGTTTCATAGGTCACAATTTTTTAAATGTAAATAGCTTAAAGTTTTCTCGAGCACTTAAAACAAACGTCCCATATGTTGTACAAGTGGGTTCACTCTATTTATAAATATGCGTTTCGAAACGATGGCGTGTTTTGACGAGAAGTTAGGTCATTGGAAAGATTTTGTTGATTTTCCTACTTTGTTTTTCTCAAACTCGTTTAATTCAAAAGCAATGCAAGGTTAAGGGTGGAAACGTTGGATGCTGAAGGAATGGGCCTACGAGATTGCTCACGCTACGTTTGAGGCAAAAACAAGTCGTTTAAGACCAGTTTTAGTTAGCAAATAAACCCCTTAAATTGGGTTCATTGAATGGTCTTTGGTTAAATGCTATATCTGTTAGTAAATGAAAGTGATGACCTTTGAACTTTACTTCTAGGTGAACGAATGCCTCCCGAAGCTCCCCCGATTGTCTTCAAATGTTTACCATTAACGAAGGGGCTAGTAATTTTTCAATTGCATTTTGCTTGCTAAGTTCAAAGTTTCACTTAAAACAAAGTTGCCCACCCCGATTCCCTATTGTTCATAATCGTACTTAAGACAGGCTAATGTAAATTCTACCAAGTTAACCCTAAAAGTTACAACTCTCAACCTTTGACCGTTGCTGAATGATGGCTCGTTGAAGAAGGTAACCATTTTTTTGTTGATGTTTTTACATAGCGAGAATTTGTTAACATTTTTGTCCACGACAATGAAAGGTTACATCATGAGAAATTTCTGGTAGGCGGACAAAAACATAAGTAACCTTAACCTTAATCTATTCTTTGGAAGACATACCATAATAATAATTTGTTCAGCTGGAGGTCAAAAGCAGTTGTTGATGTTCTTACACTAACTTAAAAAAAGAGAGCCGTGATCTGTACTCTATGTATGTCGCACGAAAAGAGTGTCGTATTAAATGGAGTGTTTCTAGGCTGACATAAGTGCTATGAAGTTGAGAGTTTGCATGAACGTACAGAAGCAAATGGAGTAACAGGTAATTAAACGTGAAAATATGGGAACTTGCGTGGGCTGAGATGTTTCTTTGTGAAAATCAGAAATTCACTTTTGTGATGAGAAAAAATTTCAAGACAAGACACCTGACTAGGAAGGGTTGAAACTTTTTAATGAGGATACTTCACTGCTTTCACAGATTACCAAACGTTAATAAACGTTTTTTACCACACTTAAAAAGTTCACAAGAACTAATCAGGGTTAAGAAAGAGTAATTTACTGTTAAAACAAATCGCACGTTTTTGTTGATATTCCTACATTTGTTGGGTTTAAGATGAGATTGTGCAAATAAAAATCAAGGTTTAACTCACGAAAATTCTCTGAGAAAATCATGATTATCCAGTCAATGTTGCGTTAGATTTACTGAATGAATGGGTAAATTAATAGTAGAAAAAATATCTTCTGTTTGTTGTATTGATATTCCTACACGAGTTCAGAAGTTGATCTGTTGACATAAAGGGCTGTTATTTAGTGTATATTTAATTAATTAATTAATTAATATCATTTTTGGCTGACGGACGCCTGAAACATTGTATTATGCCTCATAAGTTTTTGAGTGCAAAACCTAGTAACCCTGATTTTTTCTAATTTATTTTCTTGCTGGAGTCAGAAAAAAAGGTGAATGTGCCTAGACGAGTTTTTGGTATACTGTAGATGCAACTCTAAGATGGGACAAGTTTCTATTCAAATCGTGTCACTGATGAGCCTATTGACGCGTTTTTTAAACAGCGTTGTTTAGAATCCGTTGAAAAGTCCCTTTTTCCCCCTCCATGCGCTTCGTGCGAGGGATTCTTGTCGCTTGACGAATTAACTAATACTCTTAATACCGGGAAGTCACCGGGATCTTACGGACTATCAGTTGAATTTTATCTTCATTTTTGGGAGACTTTGGGTCCCCTTTTACTCCGTGTTTCTAACCAGTGTTTCTCCGATGACGAGCTTTGTGGTTCGATGAAAGGTAGCGTCACCCGCCTTATCTTTAAGAAGCGTGGTGATATTATGCACTTAAAAAACTGGCGGCCCATCTCTCTTTTGAATGTGGACTATAAGATTATTTCTAAAGCGATCACTTCCAAAGTTCTTCAATATATTGTCCACACTGATCAGACTTGCTCCGTTCCTGGCCGAAGTATTTTTTCTAATGTTACTCTTTTGCGTGATGTTTTGGACTACATTCAACGGACGGATGAATCCGCAATGTTAGTCAGCCTTGACCAGGAGAAAGCCTTTGATTTTGTCAACCGTTCCTTTCTCTTGCATCTTCTCCAGGTTTATGGTTTTGGACCTGAGTTTTGCCGGTGGATCTCAACATTTTACAATGGTGCCTTCATGCAGATTATCTTAAACGGTTGGCTATCTCAGAGGATTTCTCTTGCGCGTGGGTGCGTCAGGGGGACCCTTTGTCTCCCTTACTTTATGTCCTTTGTGTTGAGGTATTAGCGTCCCTCATTCGCTGTCCATGGCTGCTAATTGACCAGGTGAAATGGTTGTGCGCATGCGTGATGTGTTGGCCACACCGGGCTGGTGTTAGTGTGTGTCACCTTGCTTTTATTGTTGTTACATTTTTAAGGTCAGTGATCATGAAAGTTTATTCAAGAAAGGCATTTTTGGTATTTAAATCAAGTATACAAGATTTGTTGATTTTCCTACATTTTCAGAAAATACTTATTCACCACATTTAGGGTGATAACAAAATAAGTAATGTAAAGCTGATTGTCTCCTGAGTATATGTTGCAAGTTTGAACATGATAGCTTTTAATGCTAAAACATCATGAATGCTCAAGTTGTAAACAGTACTAAGATTATTTTAATAAAGAAAGAAATCGAACTTCAGGGTACAGGATATGCCCCCTTAGTAATGGAGGATTCGCCCTCTTTTACGTGGATCTGCCCCCCAGAATACCCTATGGCCTTGAATTGAATGTAGACAAAAATCATTGTGACGTCATCAGACAAAAATTGGCGTGCTGAGAGCCCAACAGTTTAAAGTGTTAATCTTTCATTAAACTTGAGTTACAGTAAACCATAAATTGAGGGTAGAGGATTTGCTTCCCTTTAGCGGATATGCCCTGTATCATTGAGGAGTCGCCCACTTTTCCGAGGATCTGCCTCGGAGAATACCCTGTTGCATTTAAAGGAAAGTAGACAAAAAGCATTGTGACGTCATTAAACAAAACTTGGCATGGTGAGAGCCCAAGACTTATACTCAAATTTAGCGAAGTTTGAAGTCTTACCCTTTCATTAATGTTGAGTTATAGGGTATCAAAATTGACTATAAAAATCTCCCCAGCGGAGGGTCAAGATTGAAGTTCTGGAGGATTGGCCCAGTGACTGTATACAAGCTTGGAGGAGGACGAATAATAATTTATGGAATTAATAATCGACACTCTAACCGTTAAATTAGGATTGTTCTTGCCCTCCTAACACCAAAATATAAGGTTCTTGCCCTTTTAATGCTAACGAAATGGAGAAATTAAGGGTAGAGTACGGTCTAGAAAAAGTTTCTCTGAATCGAACGTTCTTTACCTGTATTGTCATACTTAATCACTCAATTGGACTAAATGCTTTAAAATAGCCAACAAAAATTTTTTTCAAAACGCCTTAAAAACGTGCTCTCAGATGCTTGAAAACACGCTTCAAAACGTTTTTTTCAAAAGGCCTTGAAAACACGCTCTCAAACGCCTCAAGTCACTTTTCAAAAAATTTTCCCTTTAACGAAGGTCTTCAAAACGTGTTCTCAGATGCTTGAAAACACGCTTCAAAACGTCTTTAAAATACGATCTCTGGCACTTGAAAACACGCTTCAAAATGTTTTTTTCAAAACGCCCTGAAATGCACTCTAAAATACTTGAAAACACGCTTCAAAATAATTTTTTCAAAACGTCTTGAAAACATTCCCAGGCGCTTAAAAATACCCTTCAAACGTTTTATCAAAAGCTTTAACAAACGTCCTCAAAACGTGGTCTCAGACGCTTGATTTACTATTTTCAGATATCTCCTTTTGTTACAGAGGCATTCAAGTTTTCAAAATATGCAAATTAGCCAAGTGATGACGTCATAAAATCAACCGAATTATGATCAAATGTGATGGAAAAAGATATCCCAGCCAATTTGTATCAGAAATCCTTGATTTTTTGCAGTAAGATTCTAAAAGATGTGCTCCACAATATGAACATACCAGTTTAGTTAGCATGGCAACATACTGGGTTCCAGACCTCCCTGATATTCAAGGATTTTGCTGGCCTCCTTCTGCATTATATTTTGATATTTGCCAATGGTGCCTCATCTTCCATTTCCTGCATGCATATAAATACATTAGATCGAATTTTTTGCCTCGCTAAATGTTTTTCTAGCTTATGATTACCAAGAATATTGAATCAGGTTCAAGGGGACTGGAAAAGAGTGAGTTGCCATGGCAGCCGAAGGTGTGTTGCCTGTATAACTATTAGCCTACCAAGTTTCAATGGTCTCTGTTGCAAATTGACCGAGATAGCTCTATTTGTAGACTTCATTTTTTATTGGGCTGAGTGAATGACGTCATCAGTAATCTCATTTGCATGTTTTACACATTTTCAAACTTAAATATCTCCAGAACCAATGCAGATATTTCCAAACGGTAAATGGCGTTTTTTATCTTCCCTGGAATTCTATATAATAAACTTAAAAATTCAATTAATAAAAATTTGATCATAAGAGCAGTTCAACAAACGCCTTCAAAACGTGCTCTCAGACGCTTAAAAATACGCTCTCAGAAGCTTGAAAACACGCATCATAATGTTTTTTCAAAACGTCTTGAACACTCTTTAAAACGTTTCTTCCAAAAGCTTTAACGAAAGTCTTCAAAAGGTGCTCTCAGACGCTTGATTCACTCTTTTCAGATATCTCTTTTAGTTCCAGAGATATTCAATTTTTCAGAATATGCAAATTAGCCAAGTGATGACGTCATAAAATCAACGGATATATGATCAAATGTGATGGAAAAAGATATCCCAGCCAATTTGTATCAGAAATGCTGGATTCTTTGCAGGAAGATTCTAAAAGATGTGCTCCACAATATGAACATACCAGTTTTGTTAGCATGGCAACATACTGGGTTCCAGACCTCCTTGATATTCAAGGCTTTGCTGGCCACCTTCTGCATTATATTTTGATATTCGCCAATGGTGCCTCATCTTCCATATCCTGCCCACATATAAATACGTTAGATCGAATTTTTTCCTTCCCTAAATGTTTTTCTAGCTTATGATTACTAAGAATATTGAATCAGGTTCAAGGGGACTAGAGAAAAATGAGTTGCCATGGCAGCCGAAGGTGTGTTGCCTGTATAACTATTAGCCTACCAAGTTTCAATGGTCTCTGTTGCAAATTGACCGAGATAGCTCTATTTGTAGACTTGATTTTTTATTGGGTTGAGTAAATGACGTCATCAGTAATCTCATGTGCATGTTTTACACATTTTCAAACTTAAATATTTCCGGAACCAATGCAGATATTTCCAAACGGTAAATGGCGTTTTTATCTTTCCTGGAACTTAAAAATTCAAGGATTTAAAATTTGATCATAGGAGCACTTTAACAAACGCCTTCAAAACGTGCTCTCAGACGATTAAAAATACGCTCTCAGACGCTTGAAATTACGGATCAAAATGTTTTTCTCAAAACGTCTTGAAAACACGCTTTAAAACGTTTTTTCCAAAAGCTTTAACAAAAGTCTCCAAAAGGTGCTCTCAGACGCTTGATTCATTATTTTCAGATATATTTTTTTGTTCCAGAGATATTCAAGTTTTCAAAATATGCAAATTAGTCAAGTGATGACGTCATAAAATCAACCGAATTATGATCAAATGTGATGGAAAAAGATATCCCAGCCAATTTGTATCAGAAATCCTTGATTTTTTGCAGTAAGATTCTAAAAGATGTGCTCCACAATATGAACATACCAGTTTAGTTAGCATGGCAACATACTGGGTTCCAGACCTCCCTGATATTCAAGGATTTGCTGGCCACCTTCTGCATTATATTTTGATATTCGCCAATGGTGCCTCATCTTCCATTTCCTGCATGCATATAAATACGTTAGATCGAATTTTTTGCCTCGCTAAATGTTTTTCTAGCTTATGATTACCAAGAATATTGAATCAGGTTCAAGGGGACTGGAAAAGAGTGATTTGCCATGGCAGCCGAAGGTGTGTTGCCTGTATAACTATTAGCCTACCAAGTTTCAATGGTCTCTGTTGCAAATTGACCGAGATAGCTCTATTTGTAGACTTGATTTTTATTGGGTTGAGTGAATGACGTCATCAGTAATCTCATTTGTATGTTTTACACATTTTCAAACTTAAATATTTCCGGAACCAATGCAGATATTTCCAAACGGTAAATGGCGTTTTTTATCTTTCCTATATAATAAACTTAAAAATTCAAGGAATGAAAATTTGATCATAGGAGCAATTTAACAAACGCCTTTAAAACCTGCTCTCAGACGCTTAAAAATACGCTCTCAGACGCTCCAAAGCACGCTTCAAAATTTTTTTTCAAAACGTCTTGAAAACACGCTCTCGCACGCTTAAATTTACGCTTCGAAACGTTTTTTTTATAAGCTTTAACAAACGTCTTTAAAACGTGGTCTGATACATGTGAAAACACGCTTCAAAACGCCTTGAAACGCACTCTCAGATACTTCAAAACACGCTTCAAAACGCCTTGAAACGCGCTCTCAGATACTTGAAAACACGCTTCAAAACGTCTTAAAAATACGCTCTCAGACGCTTGAAAACACGCATCAAAATGTTTTTTTTAAAACGTCTTGAAAACATGCTTTAAAACGTTTCTTCCAAAAGCTTTAACAAACGTCTTCAAAAGGTGCTCTCAAACAATTGATTTACTATTTTCAGATATCTCTTTTTGTTCCAGAGATATTGAAGGTTTTAAAATATGCAAATTAGTCAAGTGATGACGTCATAAAATCAACTTAATTGTGATCAAATGTGATGGAAAAAGATATCCCAGCCAATTTGTATCAGAAATGCTTGATTCTTTGCAATACGATTCTAAAAGATGTGCTCCACAATATGAACATACCAGTTTTGTTAGCATGGCAACATACTGGGTTCCAGGCCTCCCTGATATTTAAGGATTTGCTGGCCACCTTCCGCATTATATTTTGATATTTGCCAATGGTGCCTCATCTTCCATATCCTGCATGCATATAAATACGTTAGATCGAATTTTTTGCTTCCCTAAATGTTTTTCTAGCTTATGATTACCAAGAATATTGAATCAGGTTCAAGGGGACTGGAAAAGAGTGAGTTGCCATGGCAGCCGAAGGTGTGTTGCCTGTATAACTATTAGCCTACCAAGTTTCAATGGTCTCTGTTGCAAATTGACCGAGATAGCTCTATTTGTAGACTTCGTTTTTTATTGGTTTGAGTAAATGACGTCATCAGTAATCTCATTTCCATGTTTTACACATTTTCAAACTTAAATATCTCCAGAACCAGTGCAGATATTTCCAAACGGTAAATGGCGTTTTTTATCTTTCCTGGAATTCTATATAATAAACTTAAAAATTCAAGGAATGAAAATTTGATCATAGTAGCAGTTTAAGAAACGCCTTCAAAGCGTGCTCTCAGACGCTCCAAAACACGCTTCAAAATTTTTTTCAAAACTTCTTGAAAACACGCTCTCGGACGCTTAAATCTACGCTACAAAACGTTTTTTTTAAAAGCTTTAATAAACGTCTTTGAAACGTGGTCTGATACACGTGAAAACACTCTTCAAAACGCTTTGAAAACCACTCTCAGATACTTCAAAACACGCTTCAAAACCCTTTGAAACGCGCTCTCAGATACTTCAAAACACGCTTCAAAACGCTGATAATACGCGTTCTAAGACGCTTAAAAACACGCTTCAAAACGTCTTTAAAATACGCTCTCAGACGCTTGAAATTACGCATTAAAGTGTTTTTCTCAAAACGTCTTGAAAACAAGCTTTAAAACGTTTCTTCCAAAAGCTTTAACAAAAGTCTTCAAAAGGTGCTCTCAGACACTTGATTGACTATTTTCAGATATCTCTTTTTGTTCCAGAGATATTCAAGTTTTTAAAATATGCAAATTAGCCAAGTGATGACGTCATAAAATCAACCGAATTATGATCAAATGTGATGGAAAAAGATATCCCAGCCAATTTGTATCAGAAATCCTTGATTTTTTGCAGTAAGATTCTAAAAGATGTGCTCCACAATATGAACATACCAGTTTAGTTAGCATGGCAACATACTGGGTTCCAGACCTCCCTGATATTCAAGGATTTTGCTGGCCAACTTCTGCATTATATTTTGATATTTGCCAATGGTGCCTCATCTTCCATTTCCTGCATGCATATAAATACGTTAGATCGAATTTTTTGCCTCGCTAAATGTTTTTCTAGCTTATGATTACCAAGAATATTGAATCAGGTTCAAGGGGACTGGAAAAGAGTGAGTTGCCATGGCAGCCGAAGGTGTGTTGCCTGTATAACTATTAGCCTACCAAGTTTCAATGGTCTCTGTTGCAAATTGACCGAGATAGCTCTATTTGTAGACTTCGTTTTTTATTGGTTTGAGTAAATGACGTCATCAGTAATCTCATTTCCATGTTTTACACATTTTCAAACTTAAATATCTCCAGAACCAGTGCAGATATTTCCAAACGGTAAATGGCGTTTTTTATCTTTCCTGAAATTCTATATAATAAACTTAAAAATTCAAGGAATGAAAATTTGATCATAGTAGCAGTTTAAGAAACGCCTTCAAAGCGTGCTCTCAGACGCTCCAAAACACGCTTCAAAATTTTTTTCAAAACGTCTTGAAAACACGCTCTCGGACGCTTAAATCTACGCTACAAAACGTTTTTCTTAAAAGCTTTAATAAACGTCTTTGAAACGTGGTCTGATACACGTGAAAACACTCTTCAAAACGCTTTGAAAACCACTCTCAGATACTTCAAAACACGCTTCAAAACCCTTTGAAACGCGCTCTCAGATACTTCAAAACACGCTTCAAAACGCTGATAATACGCGTTCTAAGACGCTTAAAAACACGTTTCAAAACGTCTTTAAAATACGCTCTCAGACGCTTGAAATTACGCATTAAAATGTTTTTCTTAAAACGTCTTGAAAACACGCTTTAAAACGTTTCTTCCAAAAGCTTTAACAAAAGTCTTCAAAAGGTGCTCTCAGACACTTGATTGACTATTTTCAGATATCTCTTTTTATTCCAGAGATATTCAAGTTTTTAAAATATGCAAATTAGCCAAGTGATGACGTCATAAAATCAACCGAATTATGATCAAATGTGATGGAAAAAGATATCCCAGCCAATTTGTATCAGAAATCCTTGATTTTTTGCAGTAAGATTCTAAAAGATGTGCTCCACAATATGAACATACCAGTTTAGTTAGCATGGCAACATACTGGGTTCCAGACCTCCCTGATATTCAAGGATTTTGCTGGCCAACTTCTGCATTATATTTTGATATTTGCCAATGGTGCCTCATCTTCCATTTCCTGCATGCATATAAATACGTTAGATCGAATTGTTTTGCTTCCCTAAATGTTTTTCTAGCTTATGATTACCAAGAATATTGAGTCAGGTTCAAGGGGACTGGAAAAGAGTGATTTGCCATGGCAGCCGAAGGTGTGTTGCCTGTATAACTATTAGCCTACCAAGTTTCAATGGTCTCTGTTGCAAATTGACCGAGATAGCTCTATTTGTAGACTTCGTTTTTTATTGGTTTGAGTAAATGACGTCATCAGTAATCTCATTTCCATGTTTTACACATTTTCAAACTTAAATATCTCCAGAACCAGTGCAGATATTTCCAAACGGTAAATGGCGTTTTTTATCTTTCCTGGAATTCTATATAATAAACTTAAAAATTCAAGGAATGAAAATTTGATCATAGTAGCAGTTTAAGAAACGCCTTCAAAGCGTGCTCTCAGACGCTCCAAAACACGCTTCAAAATTTTTTTCAAAACGTCTTGAAAACACGCTCTCGGACGCTTAAATCTACGCTACAAAACGTTTTTTTTAAAAGCTTTAATAAACGTCTTTGAAACGTGGTCTGATACATGTGAAAACACTCTTCAAAACGCTTTGAAAACCACTCTCAGATACTTCAAAACACGCTTCAAAACCCTTTGAAACGCGCTCTCAGATACTTCAAAACACGCTTCAAAACGCTGATAATACGCGTTCTAAGACGCTTAAAAACACACTTCAAAACGTCTTTAAAATACGCTCTCAGACGCTTGAAATTACGCATTAAAGTGTTTTTCTCAAAACGTCTTGAAAACAAGCTTTAAAACGTTTCTTCCAAAAGCTTTAACAAAAGTCTTCAAAAGGTGCTCTCAGACACTTGATTGACTATTTTCAGATATCTCTTTTTGTTCCAGAGATATTCAAGTCTTCAAAATATGCAAATTAGCCAAGTGATGACGTCATAAAATCAACCGAATTATGATCAAATGTGATGGAAAAAGATATCCCAGCCAATTTGTATCAGAAATCCTTGATTTTTTGCAGTAAGATTCTAAAAGATGTGCTCCACAATATGAACATACCAGTTTAGTTAGCATGGCAACATACTGGGTTCCAGACCTCCCTGATATTCAAGGATTTGCTGGCCTCCTTCTGCATTATATTTTGATATTTGCCAATGGTGCCTCATCTTCCATTTCCTGCATGCATATAAATACGTTAGATCGAATTTTTTGCCTCGCTAAATGTTTTTCTAGCTTATGATTACCAAGAATATTGAATCAGGTTCAAGGGGACTGGAATAGAGTGATTTGCCACGGCAGGCGAAAGGGTGTTGCCTGTATAACTATTAGCCTACCAAGTTTCAATGGTCTCTGTTGCAAATTGACCGAGATAGCTCTATTTGTAGACTTCATTTTTTATTGGGTTGAGTGAATGACGTCATCAGTAATCTCATTTGCATGTTTTACACATTTTCTAACTTAAATATCTCCAGAACCAATGCAGATATTTCCAAACTGTAAATGGCGTTTTTTATCTTCCCTGGAATTCTATATAATAAACTTAAAAATTCAATTAATAAAAATTTGATCATAAGAGCAGTTCAACAAACGCCTTCAAAACGTGCTCTCAGACGCTTGAAAATACGCTCTCAGAAGCTTGAAAACACGCATCATAATGTTTTTTCAAAACGTCTTGAACACACCCTTTAAAACGTTTCTTCCAAAAGCTTTAACGAAAGTCTTCAAAGGGTGCTCTCAGACGCTTGATTCACTCTTTTCAGATATCTCTTTTAGTTCCAGAGATATTCAAGTTTTCAGAATATGCAAATTAGCCAAGTGATGACGTCATAAAATCAACGGATATATGATCAAATGTGATGGAAAAAGATATCCCAGCCAATTTGTATCAGAAATGCTTGATTTTTTGCAGTAAGATTCTAAAAGATGTGCTCCACAATATGAACATACCAGTTTAGTTAGCATGGCAACATACTGATTTCCAGACCTCCCTGATATTCAAGGCTCTGCTCGCCACCTTCTGCATTATATTTTGATATTTGCCAATGGTGCTTAATCTGCATGATCCTGCATGCATATAACTACGTTAGATCGAATTTTTTGCTTCCCTAAATATTTTTCTAGCTTATGATTACTAAGTATATTGAATCAGGTTCAAGGGGACTGGAAAAGAGCGAGTTGCCATGGCAGCCGAAGGTGTGTTGCCTGTATAACTATTAGCCTACCAAGTTTCAATGGTCTCTGTTGCAAATTGACCGAGAAAGCTCTATTTGTAGACTTGATTTTTTATTGGGTTGAGTGAATGACGTCATCAGTTATCTCATTTGCATGTTTTACACATTTTCAAACTTAAATATTTCCGGAACCAATGCAAATATTTCCAAACGGTAAATGGCGTTTTTTATCTTTCCTATATAATAAACTTAAAAATTCAAGGAATGAAAATTTGATCATAGGAGCACTTTAACAAACGCCTTCAAAACGTGATCTCAGACGCTTAAAAATAAGCTCTCGGACGCTCCAAAACACGCTTCAAAATTTTTTTTCAAAACGTCTTGAAAACACGCTCTCGGACGCTTAAATTTACGCTTCAAAACGTTTTTTTTATAAAAATTTGGTTTTATCAACGGAGTTGATAATGTAAATTGGCCACCGTACAGAGATTCTAAAAGCTGACGTTTCGAGCGTTAGCCCTTCGTCAGAGCGAAGCCTTAACAAACGTCTTTAAAACGTGGTCTGATACATGTGAAAACACGCTTCAAAACGCCTTGAAACGCACTCTCAGATACTTCAAAACACGCTTCAAAACGCCTTGAAACGCGCTCTCAGATACTTGAAAACACGCTTCAAAACGTCTTAAAAATACGCTCTCAGACGCTTGAAAACACGCATCAAAATGTTTTTTTCAAAACGTCTTGAAAACACGCTTTAAAACGTTTCTTCTAAAAGCTTTAACAAACGTCTTCAAAAGGTGCTCTCAAACAATTGATTTACTATTTTCAGATATCTCTTTTTGTTCCAGAGATATTCAAGGTTTCAAAATATGCAAATTAGTCAAGTGATGACGTCATAAAATCAACTTAATTATGATCAAATGTGATGGAAAAAGATATCCCAGCCAATTTTTATCAGAAATGCTTGATTTTTTGCAATACGATTCTAAAAGATGTGCTCCACAATATGAACATACCAGTTTTGTTAGGATGGCAACATACTGGGTTCCAGACCTCCCTGATATTCAAAGAGTTGCTGGCCTCCTTCTGCATTATATTTTGATATTTGCCAATGGTGCCTCATCTTCCATATCCTGCATGCATATAAATACGTTAGATCGAATTTTTTGCTTCCCTAAATGTTTTTCTAGCTTATGATTACCAAGAATATTGAATCAGGTTCAAGGGGACTGGAAAAGAGTGATTTGCCATGGCAGCCGAAGGTGTGTTGCCTGTATAACTATTAGCCTACCAAGTTTCAATGGTCTCTGTTGCAAATTGACCGAGATAGCTCTATTTGTAGACTTGATTTTTTATTGGGTTGAGTGAATGACGTCATCAGTAATCTCATTTGCATGTTTTACACATTTTCTAACTTAAATATCTCCAGAAACAATGCAGATATTTCCAAACGGTAAATGGCGTTTTTTATCTTTCCTGGAATTCTATATAATAAACTTAAAAATTCAATTAATAAAAATTTGATGATAAGAGCAGTTCAAGAAACGTCTTCAAAACGTGCTCTCAGACGCTTGAAAATACGCTCTCAGAAGCTTGAAAACACGCATCATAATGTTTTTTCAAAACGTCTTGAACACACCTTTTAAAACGTTTCTTCCAAAAGCTTTAACGAAAGTCTTCAAAAGGTGCTCTCAGATGCTTGATTCACTCTTTTCAGATATCTCTTTTAGTTCCAGAGATATTCAAGTTTTCAGAATATGCAAATTAGCCAAGTGATGACGTCATAAAATCAACGGATATATGATCAAATGTGATGGAAAAAGATATCCCAGCCAATTTGTATCAGAAATGCTTGATTTTTTGCAGTAAGATTCTAAAAGATGTGCTCCACAATATGAACATACCAGTTTAGTTAGCATGGCAACATACTGATTTCCAGACCTCCCTGATATTCAAGGCTCTGCTCGCCACCTTCTGCATTATATTTTGATATTTGCCAATGGTGCTTAATCTGCATGATCCTGCATGCATATAACTACGTTAGATCGAATTTTTTGCTTCCCTAAATATTTTTCTAGCTTATGATTACTAAGTATATTGAATCAGGTTCAAGGGGACTGGAAAAGAGCGAGTTGCCATGGCAGCCGAAGGTGTGTTGCCTGTATAACTATTAGCCTACCAAGTTTCAATGGTCTCTGTTGCAAATTGACCGAGAAAGCTCTATTTGTAGACTTGATTTTTTATTGGGTTGAGTGAATGACGTCATCAGTTATCTCATTTGCATGTTTTACACATTTTCAAACTTAAATATTTCCGGAACCAATGCAAATATTTCCAAACGGTAAATGGCGTTTTTTATCTTTCCTATATAATAAACTTAAAAATTCAAGGAATGAAAATTTGATCATAGGAGCACTTTAACAAACGCCTTCAAAACGTGATCTCAGACGCTTAAAAATAAGCTCTCGGACGCTCCAAAACACGCTTCAAAATTTTTTTTCAAAACGTCTTGAAAACACGCTCTCGGACGCTTAAATTTACGCTTCAAAACGTTTTTTTTATAAGCCTTAACAAACGTCTTTAAAACGTGGTCTGATACATGTGAAAACACGCTTCAAAACGCCTTGAAACGCACTCTCAGATACTTCAAAACACGCTTCAAAACGCCTTGAAACGCGCTCTCAGATACTTGAAAACACGCTTCAAAACGTCTTAAAAATACGCTCTCAGACGCTTGAAAACACGCATCAAAATGTTTTTTTCAAAACGTCTTGAAAACACGCTTTAAAACGTTTCTTCTAAAAGCTTTAACAAACGTCTTCAAAAGGTGCTCTCAAACAATTGATTTACTATTTTCAGATATCTCTTTTTGTTCCAGAGATATTCAAGGTTTCAAAATATGCAAATTAGTCAAGTGATGACGTCATAAAATCAACTTAATTATGATCAAATGTGATGGAAAAAGATATCCCAGCCAATTTTTATCAGAAATGCTTGATTTTTTGCAATACGATTCTAAAAGATGTGCTCCACAATATGAACATACCAGTTTTGTTAGGATGGCAACATACTGGGTTCCAGACCTCCCTGATATTCAAAGAGTTGCTGGCCTCCTTCTGCATTATATTTTGATATTTGCCAATGGTGCCTCATCTTCCATATCCTGCATGCATATAAATACGTTAGATCGAATTTTTTGCTTCCCTAAATGTTTTTCTAGCTTATGATTACCAAGAATATTGAATCAGGTTCAAGGGGACTGGAAAAGAGTGATTTGCCATGGCAGCCGAAGGTGTGTTGCCTGTATAACTATTAGCCTACCAAGTTTCAATGGTCTCTGTTGCAAATTGACCGAGATAGCTCTATTTGTAGACTTCATTTTTTATTGGGTTGAGTGAATGACGTCATCAGTAATCTCATTTGCATGTTTTACACATTTTCTAACTTAAATATCTCCAGAAACAATGCAGATATTTCCAAACGGTAAATGGCGTTTTTTATCTTTCCTGGAATTCTATATAATAAACTTTAAAATTCAATTAATAAAAATTTGATGATAAGAGCAGTTCAAGAAACGTCTTCAAAACGTGCTCTCAGACGCTTGAAAATACGCTCTCAGAAGCTTGAAAACACGCATCATAATGTTTTTTCAAAACGTCTTGAACACACCTTTTAAAACGTTTCTTCCAAAAGCTTTAACGAAAGTCTTCAAAAGGTGCTCTCAGATGCTTGATTCACTCTTTTCAGATATCTCTTTTAGTTCCAGAGATATTCAAGTTTTCAGAATATGCAAATTAGCCAAGTGATGACGTCATAAAATCAACGGATATATGATCAAATGTGATGGAAAAAGATATCCCAGCCAATTTGTATCAGAAATGCTTGATTTTTTGCAGTAAGATTCTAAAAGATGTGCTCCACAATATGAACATACCAGTTTAGTTAGCATGGCAACATACTGGTTTCCAGACCTCCCTGATATTCAAGGCTCTGCTCGCCACCTTCTGCATTATATTTTGATATTTGCCAATGGTGCTTAATCTGCATGATCCTGCATGCATATAACTACGTTAGATCGAATTTTTTGCTTCCCTAAATATTTTTCTAGCTTATGATTACTAAGAATATTGAATCAGGTTCAAGGGGACTGGAAAAGAGCGAGTTGCCATGGCAGCCGAAGGTGTGTTGCCTGTATAACTATTAGCCTACCAAGTTTCAATGGTCTCTGTTGCAAATTGACCGAGAAAGCTCTATTTGTAGACTTGATTTTTTATTGGGTTGAGTGAATGACGTCATCAGTTATCTCATTTGCATGTTTTACACATTTTCAAACTTAAATATTTCCGGAACCAATGCAAATATTTCCAAACGGTAAATGGCGTTTTTTATCTTTCCTATATAATAAACTTAAAAATTCAAGGAATGAAAATTTGATCATAGGAGCACTTTAACAAACGCCTTCAAAACGTGATCTCAGACGCTTAAAAATAAGCTCTCGGACGCTCCAAAACACGCTTCAAAATTTTTTTTCAAAACGTCTTGAAAACACGCTCTCGGACGCTTAAATTTACGCTTCAAAACGTTTTTTTTATAAGCCTTAACAAACGTCTTTAAAACGTGGTCTGATACATGTGAAAACACGCTTCAAAACGCCTTGAAACGCACTCTCAGATACTTCAAAACACGCTTCAAAACGCCTTGAAACGCGCTCTCAGATACTTGAAAACACGCTTCAAAACGTCTTAAAAATACGCTCTCAGACGCTTGAAAACACGCATCAAAATGTTTTTTTCAAAACGTCTTGAAAACACGCTTTAAAACGTTTCTTCTGAAAGCTTTAACAAACGTCTTCAAAAGGTGCTCTCAAACAATTGATTTACTATTTTCAGATATCTCTTTTTGTTCCAGAGATATTTAAGGTTTCAAAATATGCAAATTAGTCAAGTGATGACGTCATAAAATCAACTTAATTATGATCAAATGTGATGGAAAAAGATATCCCAGCCAATTTGTATCAGAAATGCTTGATTCTTTGCAATACGATTCTAAAAGATGTGCCCCAAAATATGAACATACCAGTTTTGTTAGCATGGCAACATACTGGGTTCCAGACCTCCCTGATATTCAAGGAGTTGCTGGCCTCCTTCTGCATTATATTTTGATATTTGCCAATGGTGCCTCATCTTCCATATCCTGCATGCATATAAATACGTTAGATCGAATTTTTTGCTTCCCTAAATGTTTTTCTAGCTTATGATTACCAAGAATATTGAATCAGGTTCAAGGGGACTGGAAAAGAGTGATTTGCCATGGCAGCCGAAGGTGTGTTGCCTGTATAACTATTAGCCTACCAAGTTTCAATGGTCTCTGTTGCAAATTGACCGAGATAGCTCTATTTCTAGACTTGATTTTTTATTGGTTTGAGTAAATGACGTCATCAGTAATCTCATTTCCATGTTTTACACATTTTCAAACTTAAATATCTCCAGAACCAGTGCAGATATTTCCAAACGGTAAATGGCGTTTTTTATCTTTCCTGAAATTCTATATAATAAACTTAAAAATTCAAGGAATGAAAATTTGATCATAGTAGCAGTTTAAGAAACGCCTTCAAAGCGTGCTCTCAGACGCTCCAAAACACGCTTCAAATTTTTTTTCAAAACGTCTTGAAAACACGCTCTCGGACGCTTAAATCTACGCTACAAAGCGTTTTTCTTAAAAGCTTTAATAAACGTCTTTGAAACGTGGTCTGATACACGTGAAAACACTCTTCAAAACGCTTTGAAAACCACTCTCAGATACTTCGAAACACGCTTCAAAACCCTTTGAAACGCGCTCTCAGATACTTAAAAACACGCTTCAAAACGCTGATAATACGCGTTCTAAGACGCTTAAAAACACGCTTCAAAACGTCTTTAAAATACGCTCTCAGACGCTTGAAATTACGCATTAAAATGTTTTTCTCAAAACGTCTTGAAAACAAGCTTTAAAACGTTTCTTCCAAAAGCTTGAACAAAAGTCTTCAAAAGGTGGTCTCAGACACTTGATTGACTATTTTCAGATATCTCTTTTTGTTCCAGAGATATTCAAGTTTTCAAAATATGCAAATTAGCCAAGTGATGACGTCATAAAATCAACCGAATTATGATCAAATGTGATGGAAAAAGATATCCCAGCCAATTTGTATCACAAATGCTTGATTCTTTGCAGTAAGATTCTAAAAGATGTTCTCCACAATATGAACATACCAGTTTAGTTAGCATGGCAACATACTGGGTTCCAGACCTCCCTGATATTCAAGGATTTGCTGGCCACCTTCTGCATTATATTTTGATATTCGCCAATGGTGCCTCATCTTCCCTTTCCTGCATGCATATAAATACGTTAGATCGAATTTTTTGCCTCGCTAAATGTTTTTCTAGCTTATGATTACCAAGAATATTGAATCAGGTTCAAGGGGACTGGAAAAGAGTGAGTTGCCATGGCAGCCGAAGGTGTGTTGCCTGTAAGACTAATAGCCTACCAAGTTTCAATGGTCTCTGTTGCAAATTGAGCGAGATAGCTCTATTTGTAGACTTCATTTTTTATTGGGTTGAGTGAATGACGTCATCAGTAATCTCATTTGCATGTTTTACACATTTTCTAACTTAAATATCTCCAGAACCAATGCAGATATTTCCAAACGGTAAATGGCGTTTTTTATCTTTCCTGGAATTCTATATAATAAACTTAAAAATTTAAGGAATGACAATTTGATCAAAGGAGCAGTTCAACAAACGCCTTCAAAACGTGCTCTCAGAGGCTTAAAAATACGCTCTCAGACGCTTGAAAACACGCATCATAATGTTTTTTCAAAACGTCTTGAAAACACGCTTTAAAACGTTTCTTCCAAAAGCGTTAACAAACGTCTTCAAAAGGTGCTCTCAGACGCTTGATTCACTATTTTCAGATATCTCTTTTTGTTCCAGAGATATTCAAGTTTTCAAAATATGCAAATTAGCCAAGTGAAGACGTCATAAAATCAACCTAATTATGATCAAATGTGATGGAAAAAGATATCCCAGCCAATTTGTATCACAAATGCTTGATTCTTTGCAGTAAGATTCTAAAAGATGTGCTCCACAATATGAACATACCAGTTTTGTTAGCATGGCAACATACTGGTTTCCAGACCTCCCTGATATTCAAGGCTTTGCTGGCCACCTTCTGCATTATATTTTGATGTTTGCCAATGGTGCCTAACCTGCAAAATCCTTCTTGCATATAAATACGTTAGATCGAATTTTTTGCCTCGCTAAATGTTTTTCTAGCTTATGATTACCAAGAATATTGAATCAGGTTCAAGGGGACTGGAAAAGAGTGGGTTGTCATGGCAGCCGAAGGTGTGTTGCCTGTAAGACTATTAGCCTACCAAGTTTCAATGGTCTCTGTTGCAAATTGAGCGAGATAGCTCTATTTGTAGACTTCATTTTTTATTGGGTTGAGTGAATGACGTCATCAGTAATCTCATTTGCATGTTTTACACATTTTCAAACTTAAATATCTCCGGAACCAATGCAGATATTTCCAAACGGTAAATGGCGTTTTTTATCTTTATTGGAATTTTATATAATAAACTCTAAAAATTCAAGGAATGAAAATTTGGTCATAGTAGCCAAACGCCTTCATAACGTGCTTTCAGATGCTTAAAAATACGCTTAAAAACGTTTTCTCTAAAAGCTTTAACAAACGTCTCCGAAACGCGCTCTCAGACCCTTGAAAACACGCTTGAAAACGTCTTTAAAATACGCTCTGAGACGCTTGAAAACACGCTTCAAAATGTTTTTTTACAACGTCTTGAAAACACTTTCTCAGACGCTTAAAATTACGCTTCAAAACGTTTTTTTTTAAAAGCCTTAACAAACGTCTTCAAAACGTGGTCTCAGACACTGTTTAAAACGCCTTCAATTGCGCTATCAGATACTTGAAAACACGCTTGAAAACTCCTTAAAACGCGCTCTGAGATACTTGAAAACACGCTTCAAAACGCTCCTAATACACGCTCTCCGACGCTTAAAAACACGCTTCAAAATGTTTTTTTTTTCACAACGTCTTGAAAATACGCTCTCAGACGCATAAAATTACGCCTTATAACGTTTTTTTCAAAAGCTTTAACAAACGCCTTCAAAACGTGGTCTCAGACACGTGAAAACACGCTTCAAAACGCCTTGAAACGCACTCTCAGATACTTGAAAACACGCTTTAAAACGTCTTAAAAATACGCTCTCAGACACTTGAAAACAAGCTTAAAAATGTATTTTTTCAAAACGCCCTGAAAACACGCTCTCAGACGCTTAAGATTACGCTTGAAACGTTTTTTTCAAAAGCTTTAACAAACTTCTTCAAAACGTGGTCTCAGAGGCTTGAAAACACGCTTTGAAACGATTTTTTCAATACGCCTTGAAAACGTGCTCTCAGACGCTTAAAAACACGTTTAAAACGTTTTTTCTTAAAGCTTTAACAAACTTCTTTAAAACGTGCTCTCAGACGCTTTAAAATACAGTTTAAAACGCCTTGAAACGCGCTCTGAGATACTTGAAAACACGCTTCAAAACGTTTTTCTCAAAACGCGCCTAATATGCACTCTTAGACGCTTAAAAACATTCTTCAAAGGAATTTTTTCAATACGCCTTCAAAACGTGCTCTCAGACGCTTGAAAACAAGCCTTAAAACGTCTTTTTCAAAGGCTTTAACAAACGCGCTCTCACACGCTTGAAAAAAAGCTTTAAAACTTATTTTTCAAGGGCTTTAACAAAAGCCTTCAAAACGTGTTCTCGGACGCCCAAAAACAGGCTTTAAAGCGCTATTTTTAAAGCTTTCAACAAACGCCTTTAAAATGTGCTCTCAGACGCCTCAAAACACGGTTCAAAACGTTTTTTCGAAATGCCTTGTAAACGTTCTCTGAGACGCTTGAAAACAAGCTTCAAAACGTTTTTTCAGAGGCTTTAACAAACGCCTTCAAAACGCGCTCTCAGACGCTTAAAAGCACGCTCCAAAACCTTTTTCAGAACGCCTTGAAACGCGCTCTGAGATAATT
>OX421449.1:50000-57500 GCA_949126865.1 Montipora capitata
AGCTTTCGCGGAATGCAAACTAGCGAATAGAGCGCTACTCGATTTATCTACGCGAGAATCTGCAGCCAATGAAATTAAATGGCTCCAAGCTACTCAAGCGACGTATAACGAGATGAACGCTAAACTCGAAACACACCTCGTAGGCGAACATGAACGCGAACTGCAGCCGCAGATCAAAGGAGAAAAGAGCAATCACCTACAACTAGAGAAAATCAAAATGCCCCGATTTGAAGGAGAGTTGAGAGAATATCCATCCTTCAAAAGAGACTTCCAGAAACAAGTCATGCCGCACCTTACGGAAGATACATTATCCTACACGTTGCGTTCCTGTCTCGGAAAAGAACCTTCAGCTCACGTAAAGAGCGTCGACGATGACGTTTACGAGATGTGGAAGCGACTCGACGAAAAATACGGGGACCCAGCGAAAGTCACGGACGTGATAATTAATGAGATAAGACGCGTAAGATCCATCCGCGAAGGCGAAAACAAGCGATTCATGGAGCTGGTAGAAATCATAGAAGACGGATATCGTGACCTTAAGACACTTGGCTTGGAAGCTGAAATAACCACAACGAGCTCAGTAAGCATCATAGAGAGAAAACTCCCGCCAGACGTACGCAAAGAATGGGCTAAACTATTAAGTTCTGACGACAGCACTGTGGACAAAACCAACAAGTTTCCGAGCCTGCTCAAATTTTTACTTACGCAAAAACGCGCTATCGAGTACGACGGTTCTGATCTTCGCGCGCAGGGCCCAGCCATAACGAAGGCAGTTGTCCATTACGCCACAGCGGATGAAAGACACGACAGCCGCAGCCAGAGAACTTACAGCAAGTGCGTCGTTCACGAAAACTCGAATCATCGTACCAAGGATTGTAGAGTATACCTCGATAAAACAGTAAGCGAAAGACTGTCGACATTGAAAGAAAAAGGTGCGTGTTTTTCCTGCCTCAGAACCGGTCACCGATCACGCAATTGCCGCTCTAAAAGGGATTGCGGCGTCAATGAATGTAAGAAGAAACATCATCCCACATTACATGAAGAAGATCAGACAGAGACTCCAAGCGCATCCGCAATATCCAGTACATGCAGCTATGGGGGTAATGAGACCTGCATCCTCCAGTTGCAACAAATAAAAACTTCTAGAGGACATGCAAACGTCTTGTGGGACAACGCATCATCCATTAGCCTCATAACCCGCGACAAAGCACGGGAAGAAAGACTGCGCGGAACGCCACTTGAAATCTCTCTGGTGAAGGTGGGAGGGAAGGAAGAGAAGATAAGTTCCAGAAAATACAAATTGCCGCTCATTGATCTCAAGGGCGAAACGACGCTTGTGGAAGTTTGCGAAATAGACAAAATTACCACCGACATTCAAAGTGTTAACATGGATAAGGCACTTGACGCTCTCCAGATACAAAGGGGCGACGTGACTCGGCCGAAAGGCGCCGTTGACGTCCTCATTGGGTATGATTACGCAGGCTTCCACCCAGTAAAAGAAAGAAATGTCGAACACCTAATGTTATTGAAGAATCGTTTTGGACGATGTATAGGCGGGACACACCCTTCCATTCGGGAGAAGAACCACAAATCAGCATTCGACGCATGTGCAAACCACCTAAAGGCAGTCAAAATTGACGACTTCTACAATATCGAGAGATTAGGTGTTAGCTGCACGCCGCGCTGCGGAGGCTGCAAATGCGGAAAATGCGCTCCTGGAACCAGCGACTACACTCTGAAAGAAGAAAGGGAGCTCCATCTCATCGAGAAAGGCCTTGAATTTAACGAACAGGAAAAATGCTGGATCGCTGAATATCCCTGGATTCGCGACCCACACGACCTGCCAGATAACAAAAGAGCTGCCTTTGGAAGACTCTTAAGCACCGAGCGAAGATTATTGCGAAATCCCGAACATAGCAGAGTTTATCAAAATCAAGTTGAGGACATGGTAGAACGAGGAGTAGCTAGAAAACTAAGCAAGCAAGAGCTCGAGAATTATAAAGGCCCTATCCACTACATCTCCCACCACGATGTTCTAAAGCCTGATTCGAAATCGACTCCAGTGAGGATCGTCTTTAACAGCAGCGCGAACTATATGGGACACGTCCTTAACGAGTACTGGGCAAAGGGTCCCGATCTGTTAAATAATCTTGTAGGAATCCTCGTGCGATTCAGAGAACACGAAATTGGATTCATCGGAGATGTGAAAAAGATGTATCACACCGTGAAGACCAAGATCATAGAGCAACACACGCATCGTTTTCTATGGCGCGACATGAACACAAGCAGGGATCCGGATACGTACGTTATACAAAGAGTTTCATTTGGAGACAAACCCTCGGGTACCATAGCGACCGTAGCCATGAGAAAGACAGCGGAACTATCAAAAGAGAATTATCCACAAGCCGCGAATACCGTAATATCCAACTCGTACATGGATGACATTGTAGACAGTGTACATAGCGACGCACAAGCTAAGCAACTAACTAATGAGATTGAGGCAGTCCTAGTCAAGGGAGAATTCAAGATAAAGGGTTGGTTCTATTCGAACGACAAAACAGCAAACGAAATGGCTTTAGAACCCAACCAGCAAAATTCATCAACCGAGAAAGTACTCGGCGTCATTTGGAGTACAGACAAGGATCAATTCCGGTTTAAAGTGGGAATAGACTTAACTCTGACGAAAGCCAAAGGACGCATCAAAGAAAACCCAACTACTGGCGAAATAACGAAGAGGATTATCCTCTCACAGATAAACCGCGTGTATGACCCTCTTGGTCTAGCAGCTCCCGTTACGGTCGGAGCGAAGATTTTGATGCGCCAGCTTTGGGCAACAGAAAAGAAACCCGGCTGGGACGACCCTGTCCCTGAGAAGCAAAGGATTAACTGGCTGGAATTCTTCCAAGATCTGCGCAATATGGATCAAGTTATATTTCCAAGATGCCTCAAACCATCAGGTACACTCGGTCTGCCGACTCTTATCATATTCAGTGACGGGTCAGAC
Organism: Montipora capitata; assembly: GCA_949126865.1. Lineage (NCBI taxonomy): Eukaryota > Metazoa > Cnidaria > Anthozoa > Scleractinia > Acroporidae > Montipora > Montipora capitata. The sequence goes on from OX421449.1 coordinate 53,005, forward strand.
AACGCTTACGGGGCATGTGCTTACATCAGGTGGACATTACTGGCCAACAAATTTGAAACCAGACTGATCATGTCAAAGAACCGACTCTCGCCAAACAGGAAATTATCGATCGATCGAATTGAACTTTGCGCGGCAGTCTTAAGCAAAAGGCTTAAAAACTTTCTGGACAAAGAATCCCGCTACAAGTTTGCGAAATACTACCATATAGTCGATTCTCAAATAGTGCACGGGATGATCCGAAAGGAATCTTACGGCTACAATACATTCGCCGCTACTCGCATCGGAGAGATACAGGAAGGTACCAATCCCCAAGACTGGTATTGGGTCGAGAGTGATAAAAACATCGCCGATTGGATAACAAGAGGTAAGCGACCAAGCGATATCAAAAGCGAAAGCGACTGGCAAAAGGGACCTAGATTTCTACAACTCCCGGAATCAGAATGGCCAATAAGTAAAGTAGTCCATCACCCAGAGTTACCAATGAAAACGGCATTAACAACACTTGCTGCAGAACAGGACTCGCTCGCGAGAAGAATTGATATAAACAGGCATTCAAGTTACAACAAACTGTTAAGAGTAACAGCACGTGTTTTAGCCATGTACGCAAGAGAACCAGTTAGTCTGAAGAATGCGACAAAGACCCTGACGCCGGACGATATTTCTAAAGCAGAAAGGTTTTGGATCATTGATGCGCAAAGAAAAATGCTTACAAACGTCAAAAAATCTAAATATAAGCGTTTGTGTCCAAAGCGCAGAGAAGATGGAGTAATAGTGGTTGGTCATCGGACCGGCAAATGGGTGCACTTGAGCTACGATAAGAGAGAAGTGATCCTCATTCCTCGTGAGCATCGTTTCTCTAAGCTTTATGCGGAACATATACATCGAAAAGGTCACCATGGCGTGTCGACGACCGTAAGCAAAATTCGATTACGATTCTGGATTCCTCAGATTCATAACATAGTAAAGTCCATTAGATACAACTGCGTCACTTGCAAGAAACTGGACGAAAACCTCAACAAGCAGGTCATGGGACAGCTTCCAGAAGAGAGACTTATGCCCTCACCACCCTGGCATAGTACAGCCATCGACCTTTTCGGACCGTTTAAAATAAGAGACCAGGTAAAGAAGCGAACAATCGGAAAGTGTTATGGGGTATTGTTCAACTGTATGAGCACAAGAGCAGTTCATATTGACTTGGTAGGCGATTACAGTACAGAGGCATTTCTACTTGCGCTGAGACGGTTTACATCCCTCAGAGGATATCCTGCAAAGCTATACTCTGATAACGGTCCGCAGTTGGTAGCAGCTAGTGAAGAACTCCAGAATATGACGAAGAAATGGAACTTAAAAGAACTCGAAACATTTGGAGTGAACGAAGGATTAAAGTGGGAATTCGCATCCGCGGACGCACCATGGCAGAACGGAATATCAGAAGCCCTTATAAAATCGATAAAGCGAGCTATTACTACAGCGATCGGACAGAGCGTTATGACATTTCCAGAATTTCAGACAGTCCTTTACGAAGTATCTAATTTAGTCAACGAGAGGCCGATCGGTCGTCATCCAACTTCACCTGAAGACGGAGCATATCTCTGCCCGAATGACATCTTGTTAGGACGTTCTTCAACAAAGGTTCCTAACGGGCCATTTAATGAAAGTGCAGACCCCAGAAAGCGCTTTTACTTCATACAAAACGTTGTTGACGCATTCTGGAGCAGATGGACACGAGACTATTTCCCAAGCTTGCTCGTACGCCAGAAATGGCATACTTGTAAACGTGATGTCATGGTCGGCGATATCGTGTTAATTCAAGACAGTAACCAGATAAGGGGGAAATGGAAGCTCGGACGCGTCATAGCAGCTAACCCCGGAAAAGATGGCAAGATCAGAAAAGTTACAATTCAGTACAAGAATCCAGCACCGAATGAAAAAGTTGGTATATACAAGGGTCGAGGATATTCAACAATCGAGCGACCTGTACAGCGTCTAATCGTACTGGTTCCTTTCCACGATGATGAAGATTCAAAGGACATTAAATGAAACTAACTTACGAAATGTAAATTAAGAATTAGGTCAATACCTTCGGGAGGCGGGGAGTGTTTCGGCCGCGACGAAATTAGATACGTCATAGCTACTTAATTAGGTTAATCACCGTTAATAACATTAGTACGGCAAGCTTCCTCCCGAAGTCGACATCTAAGGCCATCGGGTATGTAAAATCTGTGGTTCGTTTTCTTTGAACTTTGTTCATATAACCTGATAAACTGTTTATAATCATAGGTTTCGAAAGACTCATCAATAAACAACAGAAAGTCCTTTGAAACGTGGCTATTTTATACCGTTAACGCTTCGGTCGAGGAAACAGATGTCAAGACTACTTTTTATTTTACTTTTAAAAATATCTTCTTCATCCTTTGTTTTAAATTCATAGTTACTTGATTCTAATTTAATTCTCATGAACCTTTGAATATAACCTTTGAATAAATCATCACTCGTTTTATCAAAATGCCATACTTCAAATACCCTTAGTATTTTATACCCTTTGGAAATTGCTTTGTTAACTTCATCTGTTGTCCAAGTTCCAATGAACGATCTTTTATTATTATCATGATAACGATTATTTTGGTTTTTTGTTTCAGTGCATGTTTTACATAATGTGAAAATCAATTTTTCATAATTATCAACTTTTATCCTTTGAGGTAAAACAGGATGATATAATTTTTTTGGAGGTAATACTTTACATTTAATTAAACCAAACCATTTCTCATTATATTTTTCAGGATTGAATATCTTTGTAGGGTGACCAATTGGATATTTTTTGTAATATTGAACTGTTGGATATAAAGAACAGAAATCAACATAACGGCCAAATTCATTTTCTTTAAAATTGTATAAAGGTTTTGTTGCATTAGTTCTTCCACCATAAAAAGCATCTCTTGGATTTAGAGGATCAACTATTTCTTTGTTGTAATTTTTTACAAACTTTTGAAAATCTTTGTTATTTTTTAGTTGACATTCATATGTTGAAACATGTTTGTATCCAGCTTTTTTTATTATCTCAATTTTTTAATTTGTATCTTTATTGAATGTTCCAATACACCGAATTCATAAATGGCGGCCAACCTGGGTCGAGTTAGCGGCCAAACATGAGACCGAGGCGTTTTAGGGTAAACATGCAGTATTTTTGAGGAGGGAAGGAGAAAATGAACGATCGACGTACGGAAAATTACATTCCTAGTTCTTCTTTAAGTGCTAGAAGGTCATTGGTATTAAAAAATGATGAGCTACAGTTGTGGCTGAAATGTTGGAACGATTATGCTTAAAGATCAAATTGTAAAGAGGTAAATTTTAACCTTTAGTAAGCTTACATCGTTCGATCCGGCTTAAGCTTATGGCATAATTGTGTAAAATCAAGTCATCTGTTTGAAGAAATTAAAAAGAGCTCTTGTTTTTCTTTTTGTTGCTATTGCTTTTTTAAGAGTCGAAGAATACATCATTCAAGGGAAAGACAGTTTTCTTATTAATTCGGATCCGGATTCATTGTACAAAAAGCGAAACTTTGCCAAGCAGGGTGCGATTTGTGCTGTTGTTGATTCAAACTCTGATGAGATTTCTTATACAAATCTGAGGCAAAATTCTCCGAAAGGTAAAAGTATTAGGTGCTCTCTGGTGGAGAAAATGCCGCTTTTTAAGAGACAGAAATGAAGAAGTTTAATAGGGAAAGCGGCTTAGGGTTAGGGTTAGGGTTTAGGGTTTAGGGTTTGTCCCAACCAGCTGGAAGAAGGGGAAACCTCTTGAAGATCTATGTGTTGGTATTATTTAAAAAGCTGGTAGTACCTTGAATATTTTTAAATGTTTATATTATAGTTTAATTTATTCAAATCTGTTCTATTTTCCTGTCTCATGGGGACGTACCTACCTTACTAAATTAAACTGTTTACTACTGCTACAGAAAAGAGTACTAAGGATTATAACACAATAAGGCTGGCGAAATCATAGCAGACCCCTGTTTACTAGATTAGATATACTGAACATATTTCAAATTACTAAATTACAAATGGGTGAGCTTGTATAAAAACATCAAAATAACTTGCTTCCTGATATTTATGACTCCTATTTCACAAACATCAGAGAGGCCCATCGATATTGTACACGTGCAAGATCAAACCAGAATCTGTTTATACCTCGGCCAAGAGCGAAGTAAGGCAAATTCAGTTAGATTTGTCACAGCCGATAATTGGAATAAAGTACCTTAACATACCAAAAATGCTTCCTCTCTCCAAAGCTTTAGAAAAGAGTTAAAAGTTCATCTGTTTACATCCAAAGCCCGAGAATGACATCTTGTTTAGCTGTGGTTGCACCATGTCATTGTTTTGCTTTGTTTCGTCAGTTTTGTTTGTTTACTTTCTAACTCAAACTTAGTAATTAACCCAATTGTAGTCTATTTTACTTTATTTCTTGGTTTCCACAACGTAGTCTATCATGTCTGCCTGCTA
>OX421449.1:62500-82500 GCA_949126865.1 Montipora capitata
TTATAATTTTTTTTTTAAATAGATCAAATAATAACAACAATTCTTCATTTTCGTTTTCATTTTCATCATCACTATCACTATTACTTTCTGTTTTTGTATGATTGCTTTTACTATCGTTACTTTCAGTCTCATTGTCGATGGGTTTTTTACTATTATCAATAAATTTTTTACAACAATATAAGCATGAATTTAAATCAAAATCATTTTCATCATTTTCAAAAAGTAAATGAAGTAACAATAAAAACTTATATAAAATATCGTTTTTATTTAACATTTTATACAATAAATAAAGAAAATATTTTTACATATATTTCAAACATTAATAATTTCAACCTTTTCTTTAAATTAAACTTTTTTCTTTTTGTTTTTCTTTTAAAACACGAGTATAATCTAAGCAACAATTATTTAATAAACAAATGATTTGTTTTAAGTATTTCATATATATAATATATTTAGATTTTATTAATTTTCTGTATCTGATGAAAAATATTTCTGTTTCATAAGTATTATCTGAATTAACATGAAAACTACATTGAGAATCATCAATAAAACTGTCATTTAAATCATATCGATCTAATTGACTGTCACTTTCATAATCATCATCAATTTTTAAATTATATAAATCGATACTTTCAGAACTCATTTTATATTGTATATACAGAAAATATTTTTTAAATATCCGTCAAATTTTTACTTGGTATCCAACTGTTAAAATCATCCCTATATCCTTTCCATTTAACCAAAGCTACAGTCCCGGACAAAATTGTTGAAACAATTTACAATACCTTGCCCTCCCACAGTGTTGTTTTGGCAAATGGGCTCAGAAACTCGCATTAAAACAACATTGTGAGGGAAGAGTGAGCTGCGAAAGCATCAGATCTGCATAGTCGTGTACTGTTCCAACGAATTTTGTCACAGACTGTATTTGTGAGGAATTTAAACTATTTGTAAAACGCTTTGACAGGGTCATAAGTGACACAGCTTGACAGTCGTCTTCATAACCGGTACGATAGCGCAGCGTAACGTTTTTATTCGTAACTGAGTTTGATGTACAGTGTTCGAATTTATTTGGTATATATCCACAATGATAAAAGAAGCGAAATTGTTTAGATTTAGCTAAGAAGAGAGTCATCATCTGGAGTATGAATTTTCTTGCTGCCATTGATAGCGTGACAAGGGCACGGGCGAAATTGTTTTAACTCGCATTGAAAGGTTTTCTCTTCGTAAAGTAGCTAAAATGCGCTACATTTCTCCTAAAGGCGCTTGGAGATTAATCAGTGACGATTTTCCTGGAACGGAAAGCACATACAGAGGTTTAACAGTTAAGAGAAAACCTATCCAGCCATTGTTTAACAGAGGACGCCCATGGAAGTTATGTTAAAGAAGGCAAGGGAGGCCCACAAGAGCGAAGAAGACGGGGTGTCTTCAATTTCTGTATCTGCGAGAAAAGTTTGTCGCTTTCTAACTTCTAAAGGATATTACTACCTACAATCAACAAAAAAGGACTTTCGACTTTTTGGATGTGCTAAAAAGATTAAGATTTGCGATAAAAATGAGATGACACCATACTGAATATATATGGACGAAGGATATTGCCTTTTACCTTGATGTAGTTTCCTTCAGGAGGTCGTATAAAATACTAACTGATGCGGTATTTTATATAAAATGACGATGTATCGCCAACTGTCAAATATTGTTACGGCTTAAAATTAGTTTGCACATATATGTATTACCCGGCCTAATGTTACGCGAGTAAAACTTCATAAGACCCGGAAAATTTAAAAGAATACTTTTTAGTTAGTACACTTTGTATTTTATAACTCTTCGACAATTTCTGTCGGTAAGAGACATGGAAATGCAGGAAACACAAGTTATACTTATCAAAAACACGAATTTCGCACAAGGATAGAAACTTATGACACGTGATGTAAAACTTGTTTACTTTAATTCATTGCGTGAGCAACTTTGTCCCAAAATGGTGACACGCAGTTTGAGAACGTTACAGTATTAGACGGTTTCTACTGACTGTTTTTTTCATAACAACTCCATTGTAGGCTAATTTTATATCGCTTAACATTTTTCGAGTCTAATTTCGCTAGACAAAACCAACAAGAAAAGAAAACAACGACATTGTGTTAGTGTGCCCGAGTCACCACTGTCTTAATTAAATTTAGCAGGATATTTTTTCTCAGTGAATTGACAATGTCACCGTGCACATTTGCCTCAAAAATGGCTATTTTCTGTACTATAGTGTCCAAAACAATCGAGTCACCTTCTGTGTTAACTGCCCTTTCTCACTGTTTTATCATCGTGGTTCAATTGTGCATATTTCTCACCGAAAAAGCTTTCTTAAAAATGGTGACTCGTTGGTGACTCGTTGAATTACAGATGCACGCTAATTAACTTTGTGAGAAGATCAAGGCCGAATAGAACGGGAGCATGGGGAAATACACTGTTGTTCTTTTTCGGGAATTTGTGCCGCATGAAATGAATGAAAAGACTTTCGACCATCTAACAAAGGTGAACTCTTCCTTGCTGGCGCAAAATATTGGAGAATCGGGTGAAATGTCAACGTCCCGTGCGGAATGTGTTTTGAGTGTAGGTAAATGAACTTTGTGGCCTTCAAAAAGAAGTGGACAATCGTGCCGAGCGTTAATTTAGGGACACCAACGAACGTCATTTGAGAACTGAATCATTTCATCGCTTTCAGTACTGACAGCATCAACCAAAGCGATCGTGGTCGTACCACAGGATTACAAAACCGTTCGAAACAGAGTTTAGAGAATTTATAAAGTGTTTTGCCACAACCAGCAACCCCCGTTAACAAGATATTACGATATTTTCCTTCACGCAATAAAACTGGAACGGCCTCTGCAAATTCATCCTGGTTAAGGTCGTTCCTAAGCAGAACATGCTCAGCCACAGTCAACCTTCTATGAAATGGCTTTTTTTTTCTTTGGAACGAGAAAGAACAACCAATTTCAAACAAACCTGAACATAATGTATGTTTCCATTTATTGTCGAATTTATCACAAATATGGCGCAACATCTCACTCTAGGCCGCTAGAAATCAGGGGTTTCCTTCTCCTAAAATGTAGCATATTTCCCACCAATTCTTTTCATAACTGAAATTCCTCAAAAATACAGTCCCGGACAAAATTGTTGAAACACTTTACAATACCTTGCCCTCCCACAATGTTGTTTTGGCAAATGGGCTCAGAAACTCGCGTTAAAACAACATTGTGAGGGAAGAGTGAGCTGCGAAAGCGTCAGATCTGCATAGTCGTGTACTGTTCCAACGAATTTTGTCACAGACTGTAGTTTCTTCTTATAATCTCTTTTCATAACTTTATCAATTCTTAATACATCTTGCTTGGCTTTTAATAATTCAGGCTCATAAATACTGCCTTGTATACACCGAATTCACAAATAGCGGCTAACCTGGGTCGACTGGCGGCCAGACATGACATCGAGGCGTTTTAGGATAAACAGGCAGTACTTTCGAGGAGGGAAGGAGAAAATAAAGGATCGACGTGCGGAAAATTACATTCCCGGTTCTTCTTTAAGCACGAGAAGGTCATGGGTATTAAAAAAATGATGAGCTACGGTTTTGTTTAAGAAACCTCACCAGAGTTTGAATCAACAACAGCACAACTTGCACCCTGCTTGGCAAATTTTCGCTTTTTGTACAACGATTCGGATCCGGATTAATAACAAAACTGTCTTTCCCTTGAATGATGTATTCTTCGACTGCTTAAAAAGCAATAGCAACAAAAAGAAAAAGAAGAGCTCTGTTTAATTTCTTCCAAACAGATGACTTGATTTTACACAATTATGCCATAAGCCTAAGCCGGATCGAGCGATGTAAATTTACCTCTTTACATTTTGCGGTTTAAGCAGAATCATTCCAACATTTCAGCCACAACCGTAGCTCATCATTTCTTAATACTGATGACCTTCTGGCACTTAAGAAGAACCAGGAATGTAATTTTCCGCACGTCGATCGTACATTTTCTCCTTCCCTCCTCAAAAATACGTGTTTATTTTAAAACGCCTCGATGTCATGTTTGGCCGCTAACTCGACCCAGGTTAGCCGCCATTTATGAATTCGGTGTATCTCTTCGTCACTTAGATCCCTTAGTTTGTAAGTAATAGGATTAGTGTATTGGAATTTATCAATTATAAACACTTCTTCAGTCCAATTTGGAGTGTATCCTTTGTCAAAAGTATTTCTTTGATATTTGCTTATCCTGACTTTATCACTAATCTTAAATTTTGGTTTGGATGATAATTGCTCCATATCACCGTATAAACTTAAACACACTATTCTTTCATTCTTTTTATTTGAAGCTTCTCTTGGTGACATTTTTATTGAACTGTGTTTAGTGTTGTTATACTCTTTTAATATTTTAGGCAAAAAGTCTAAATATTGTGTATTGCCCTGAACTGTAAACTGTTTCCACGTTTTATTTTTAATTGTGCGATTCCATCTTTCGACTACTGATGATTTTTCTTCATTTTCTGTTGAATAGATTTTTATTTTATTATTAGCTAAGAGATCTTTTCCCTGTTTGTTATAAAACTCACTTCCTTTATCAGTCCACAAATATTCTGGTTTTCTCCCATTTTTGAAGATGATTTGAAATGCTTCTCTAATTGTCTCTCCTTGTTTATTTTTCAATGGTACAATCCATCCATATTTACTAAAAACATCTATCACCATAAGCAAATACTTGTATCCTTTGTTCCATTTACTAAATTGCGGCATTTAAAGTAAGTCTGCAGCCCATATATCATCAATATGATTAACAATAACACGCCACCGAGTAGATTTTCGTTTGATTGGTTTGTGTAGCTCATCTGCTAACTGTTTCTGCCGATTATTTTCTTAAGAGATTAAAACCAAGAGATTTAACACCAAGTCCTAGTTTCTGTTTTGTGTTTATTACATTTCGAGCTAAAAAATGACCCCATTGCCTTTCACTGTATGGAGAATTATCTAAGGCTTGAACGATTTTCCTATCAGCATCGGTTTTACATTTTCTATCATATTTACAAACAGCATAATCAACATCATATTGCATTGCAATAGCATCAGTTTGTCCTGTCGGTTGATCATATATTTCCAATATTTCTCCTGTTTTTGGATCATATTTAAGCTGTTGTTCAAGAGGATTGTAAGAACCTGTGTATTTATGACCAGGTAATGTAAAACCTGATTGTGGTCTTGGTAATTTACCAATAGCTTTATGTAAATCAAAAGCGCTTCCATCTAAACCTTTTCTATTTGATGTATATTTTTTCTTAATTTACTGATTCCATAATTTATAGCTTCTTTTGTTAAGCAGGATTTCTTAATGCTTCTGATGTATAATATCTACTACCCATTTCAACTGTTTTTTTTAACCAAAATAAGGAACTCCTTTGGTTAAAATGATTCTGCTGCTGTATTACCTAAATTTTACATAATTCCTTTGCCCTTCACCAGCGGGCTAATTAGTTTCCCTGATCTTTAACAAATCTAGTTTTTTTAATGCCACATTCAGCACAAGTACAATAAAACATTAATCTTCCATTTTTAGATGTTTTATAGCCACTTGGTTCAACACATTCAGTTTGTTTTTTCTGTTTTACGCAATACGATTTCATTATATATGAATTAGATATTTTTAGAATAATTATAAAACTATTGTTAACCCATTGATCATTTATATCAAATTTAGCATTATGGATTGTTTTTAATATGCTTTTTCCATTTTGTCTTTCAAATAAGTAATAAAGACACCAATATCCACATAAACACTTTATCTCTCTTGTATTTCATCTCCAGAATAGATTATTTGTTTGTTGCTTGTATTAAGATAAGTTTCAACTTTTTTAGACATTATTAAACCGAAAGAATCAAAGTATTCTGCTTGTTTGTCTATATTTCTATATGCAACCCAATGTGTACCCTGTCCAATCATTGTATCTAAATTGATTATACCACATTCTTTTTGAATTTGTTTTGGATGATTATCTCTTGAATAAATGCCTCTAAAATGTTTTATACCAAGCTTTTTAACCCAATCAATCAAATCAAAGTTGCTCAGTGGTTTATTGATAAATTTTATATGAACTGGCCTAATATTGGGATTTTGTTCCATGTTTGACTTTGTGGTATTCCCAACATTGAAGTTCGTAATCCTTTTCCCTTTTTTGATCGTGTGTTTTTTTTAATCCAAAACCAACTTGATTTCCCCATGATCCATGTATTGCTGGAATCCCATAATTTGGTTTATTTAAAACATCATAATTTAATAACGAACTACCTTTTTTAGGTCCATAAACAGGTAATGATCTACGAGATCGTGATCTATCAACCTGTAATCCTTTACCAAACAGTTTTGGAAGTAAATTCATTGCTAATGGTATACCTAATGAAGCAAGAGCAGACCAAAAACCACCATGCTGCATTTGTCTTTTTGTTGGTCTTAAATACATATTTCCACCTGTTTGATAAGCATTATTGAGATCCCTCTTTTGTTTTGCTGTCAATAAATTTAGCATTGGAACCATTTGCGTTAATTTATTGCTTGGTATTATCATTCCTCCTTTTTTACCAAATATTTTATCAATAATGTTTTCACCTAATATCCAGCTAAGGCTCTTGTTAACAAAGGAGCTCCAATTTTTGATACAGCTGGTATTACTTTTGGTAATAATTTAGTTGCTAATGTGCTAAAACTATTACCACCAACTTTTCTAATTTGTGTTTTGGAAATTTTAATATCAGTTCCTGTGCCATTTTTCATTGATTTTTGTATTCTTTTAATTGTTTTTGTAAACATACGTTTATCAGGACCAGATAATTGAGAATTTGATAATTTTAATGTTACTGGTGATTTGCTGTTAATAGCTATTGCTAATGTTTGTTTTTGGTTTTGTGATAATTTTACACCGTGAGAAATGTATCTTGTTGTCATGTATATAATAAAATTAAATAAAAACGTGTATTATCATATTATACACAAGATATATTTAATTAATAAAAGAAAGAATATTTTATCTGAATAACAGTTACGGTTAGGGTTAGGGTTTCAACATCCTGCTCACTCAAAACAAGAGCATAAATAGAAAAAGCTGTTGCTGTTACTCCTGATAATTTATAGTGAAAAGTTAGTTTAACAGTAGAATCTTTTAAATCAGATCGCTGCTTAGTTAGATCAAAATATAAAAATGAATAAAGTAAATGACAATTGCTTCTATTTCATGAAGTTCCTTGTGAATATTCACTATTTGCATGAACATATTTTAAAACATCACGATAAACACGAGTCATATCAGTAACTGGTTCATAATGTCTATCAGGATATACAATTCCATTACCTATTTCTAACCAAGCATCAGACAATGTTCTTGGATCAGTAGATACTAAAAATGTATTGTACAAAAATGGATTTGCTGTTTGTTCATCAATATTGGCATCATTAATAAAAAATACAAATACATGTCTTGGTTTTGTTTCTCCTGAACTTATTACATAATTTCCTGTTTGATTTTGCGTCGAATTGCTTCTTGAAACAGTTTCTTTCAAGTAAGTCCATTTTTGTGATTTGAGATAATTGCTTGCATACATGCCTTGTCCATCACCATTAAAAATAATTTGCGGCACAATCAACTGCATTCTTGTAAAAACAACACGAGAATTATCAGCTCCTTGCCAAATAACTTGATTATCTGAAGCTAAATCAAACAATATTTCCACTCTAGTTTGTGGAAGTAATTTATCTTCAAGTCATTCAAACAGACTATAGCGATTCAAAGGTAATTCATAATTAACAACATTTGAAGTACCTAACATTGTCTTTCTTTGATGAAATCCTTTGTTATAAGTAGCTTGAGCTGGTCTCATTTCGGTCGATCTATTTGTATCTAAATAATAAAATTCATTTGTAGCTGTACTTTCAGCATAAGAATTTGAATATTCAAGCAAATTTTTGATATTAACACTGTGATTTACATCATTACAATCACCTACTTTGACTGAAATGTCTTTGATCATACTATGAATACCGTTTACTATTCCATTTAAATCATTTGCAGCGATATTTGTTCCGTCCATTTTTTGTACTTTAAAAGACATTGAAATTCTTGCATTATACCAATCTGAAGGTGACATGCTATTAGTATTATCTGCAAGAAATCTATGGTTTTGCTTTTTTGACTAGTATTATTAGCAGGATTTGCTGTTACTAAAGGTGTTTCCAATTCATAAGATATATCTTCAATGCGTTCAACATATTTTGGATCTCTAAACATTTTATACTAATACATTATATAATTTTTGTTTTTTCTTTTAAGTCTACCACCAGTAATTAATCTATTCATTCTTTCTGCTATTTCAAAATCTGCTAGTTCTTGTGACGTTTTTGGTTTATGATTTGTTGGAATTGATTTAATTTCAGGCTTAACCTCTATTGGTATAACTGTACATTCCATCAACAAGTGAAATAGTTTCCCATGTTGAGCCATTATCATTTGAATATTTTATTTGATTATTACCATAAGTACTATTAATATTATGCCAACTAAATGTCATACTCAATCTATCAAGTGCTATACCACTTTTTTTTTCTTCACTTAAATAAATAGGAGGAGAAAATTTAACAATAAAATTTTCTGGTTTATTTTTACCAATTTTTTCTCTATTAATTGATGAAATGTGTAAAGCTCGTTCGTTCATTTTATAATATTAAATTACGTGTTCTTTCAAAAGCCCTGACAATTGATTATTATCAATAGCACCAAACTTGTTTAATGTATGAGCTATTTGACTGAATTTATTTTGAACACCATTATTACCAGCTAAAATCGATCCACCTAGTAATTCTAATCTGTCTAACAAATAATTGATATTATTATAATAAAGTACACCGGAGCCAATTTTGCTAAATTTTTTACTTGATCTTTGTATTGGAATTTCACTAAGTTTGTTTAATTGATCAAACAACATTTTTGAAAGATTGCTGTAATTCGTTTTGCTGTTAAATCTTTTTGTTATCAAATCAATTAAATCAAAATCAGCTTGTTCATCCAATACTTTTTTACCATTTTTTGTTGCAACTAATTTTAATTGACCAAATAATTTTGGCAAATCAATATTTAAACCACCATATTGCCCATTTGATTGTATTTTATAAGAATTCCTTTTTGGTTGTGTGTATTTCATTCCTTGACCAATTATTTTTTTGCCTTCTTATATAATTTGAATTGTACTTCTGTATTTTTGTATTAGTGCAATGTCATTAGTTAATTCATTGATGTGATCAATATTTTTCGATTTGGTTTTACCTTTTGAGAGAGATCCTTTTTTTGTCCAAGCGTTTTTAATAGTTTTCCAATATTAGCATCATAATCATTAATATCAATATTACCATCAACAGATGCTTTTAAGACCTCACTTGGTTGAGCTAATTTGTATTCAGTCAGTTTCTTGATCTCACAAAATATCAAACCCTTTATCCATATCAGATTCCAACATAGATGGCTTATAACCAGTTGGTAATTTAGTTGTTTTTTTCTGGTTTTTCATACGTATATTGTAACATTGCAATATCTTCCAAATCGGATGCAGTAGCTTTTTGATTTTTGTCAAGTTGTTCGATTAATTGATCCTGTTTTTCATCAATTGTTTTCTTCTTTTCTTCTTGTGCTTTAATTCTTGGTTGAAAAATCTCTTTTAAACCAATTGGCATATCTTGTTTACTGTGTTTATATCGTTTAATTTCGTCTTGTACTTGACCAATAACTTTCCAGCTTTTATTTTTGCATCAGAAATTTTCTTAAATCGTTCTATGTCCATGTATATAATTCACTTACATAAAATACTTATCTCAACTTATCTTAACTTATCTTAATTTAACTTAATAAAACATAATTTATATAAATGGAAATACCTAATTACGATCGTGAAAATGAAAAAACCGATTTTAAACAATTGTATGGATTTACGCCTGAAAATACATTTCGAATGCTTTTAGCTTCTCTATCAGGAGAAGGAAAAACAAATCTTCTCTGTCATATGCCCAAAAAACCTCTTTTATACTTTGATCAAGTACATTTGTATGCTAAAAATCTCGAACAACAAAGGTACCTAGATTTAATCAATTTGTTTCAAGATGTTAGTAATCAAGTTCGTTATGATATCATTAAAACAAGCAATGATACAATAATACCAGTCAATGATATTAATAATAGTGGACAAAAAATAGTTATTTTTGATGATTTTGTAACAGAAAACAATCAAAAACCAATAATCGACTATTTTATTCAAGGAAGGCATAAAAACTGCTCAATAATTTATTTATCACAAAGCTTTTATAGTTGTCCAAAGAATATTCGTTTGAATTGTTCACATTTTTGTATATATAATTTTTCAAGTTCAAATGAACAAAATTTAATTACTGGGTTGCCTATGGCAAACCCAGTCGGAATCTGTGTTTAATTTCGTGGTTTAATTTTTGTTATTTTCCGTGTCGGTAAAAGTCTTGCCTGTCACTCCCCTGCTAAGTGGTGGCTTTGTGCATAGAGCCTTCTGCGCGTATTTTCTCAGGATCGAGAGGGTAGTGGGAAATGCGTAGATTTCTCTGGTGGACACAGTAGAACGACTAACTTAACCGGCAATGGCGTCGAAAGTCATGTAACGCGAATGGCGTTTTAGTGGATCTTTGAACAAAATATACCCTTATGAAGCTCATGAATGGCAGGTCAATTGGATATACAGGTGATGGAATCTTAAAAGCGACGAGTAATGGACTTCGACAACAATCTATCGCCCGTCGAGCCGAAATCAAAGTGAGCTGTATTTACCTGAAGTATATGGTAATTTGACACGATTGAGTTTCTTGCCTTCGCGCACGCAATGAAATAGGAAGAGGTTCTCGCCTCTAGCTAAGAGCACATATGTTGTTTGTTTCAATAAATTTTTCGCTGGAAAAGGATTCTGTGGTATTTTCTGCCTTTGTGAACTATAATATCATGTTGTGTATTGAATTTCCGAGCTTAAGGTTGAAATGTGATATGGGAGAGGTTGTTTAGTATTGCTCTGTAAGCAGGAAGGGTTCACAGGCCTGTTGGAAGCGTGCTTGAGTTTCAACAAAATGAGCCCCAAAATCAGTGAAAAATTGTGACGCAGATGAATAATAAAGTAGCTGCCATTACCAAAATGATGAAATTACCTGGTGATAAATAACGTCGAACGCGTCTTGGAGAGTAAATTTTGACTGCGCATAAATAAGAGTTGGGCGCTTGTGATCTTTGTTTTGACTTCGCTCATTTCATTGTCAAACTTTATAACACTTGACAGAAAAAGAAACTTACAAAAACCCGGTATCTTGCCATCATTTGACACAGATGCTTCACTGTTTGGCGAGTAAACATGCCGCGGTAACTTAATCACGGCGCCCGCTGAATTCAGGCCATGTCACTTTCGATTTGGCGATTTATTTGAACGTAGCAAAAATCTCCCAAAATGTTTTGTCGCTGATCGTATCGTTATATTCTACATTCACGGTTCAAAATTAATGTTGTTTTCATGTCGTAAATATGTTATTCTCGATCGACCGTCCTGGAGACTTTCTTCTGCTCTTTCTAAAAACTGTGTATCAATTGTTATTTACTTTTGCATCAATATTTGTTTTTGCATAAAGCAAGCTAGCAAGATCTGTACCTTGCTCAGTTCGCATTTGTTAGCGTTAATAGTATTTTTGGTCCGATGCTTCTGTTTTATGAGGGGTGTATTGTTTTGGTCTCCCATCCAAACACTAACCCCGCAGAACAGGGATTAACTTCAGTGAACTTCGGCATTACAAAGCTGTCAGATGCTCAGCGGGCACGCTTAAACTTGTGGTGAAAAGAAGTTTATCAACATGTCAGCCCAGAAGCCAATGTTTCTCACTTCCCATTTATTTTCTTCAATCTTTCTGGGTTCAGTACTTTGCTAGTAACCACATGTCTTCTCAGACTATTTACCCAAGACTTCTACCATGGCACTACAATGATAGACAATACCAAAATAATATCGTGCACTGTTAGAGCTACGTATTACGCAAGGACAGATCTGTTTCGTCGTACGAACGTGTGAGGACCTGTGAGCCAAAGGGCCTCTTCTGGTATGACTTCTTAATGACCTTAAAAAAAATTGTTTGGAACGGTGCACGTACCACAGGCAACCCAGTGTACCCTCACGGAGGGTCTAGTTTCACGAGAATTAGGAGTACAAAAAGATCAATATAAAAAAGCAACTGAAAAACCATATTCTTTTTTGTATGTTGATAAACCAAGGAAAAATATCAAACGAAACTTTTATGGAATAATATAACAAATATATATAAATGGGAATATTCAATGAACATAGTACAGGTAATACTTACACTCGTGGTTTAAGCGGACCACCTGGTGTTTCAGGAGTTGGTTTTAAACTGACTACAGATGGTAATTATGATATGGAAAACAAAAAAATTAACTAATTATAACCAGGACAAAATGATAACGATGTCCTTACAAAGAAGCAAATATATGATCATATTAAAGCAAATGGAGGTGATTCTTCTAGTACACCAGTTGATTTCACCGATTACATCAAACGAGAAGGCTCTTCAACGATGCAAGAGCCTCTTCTTATGGATTTTAACCGTGTTCAAGATATAGGAAATCCTCTTCAAGGAAAAAGCGATGCTGTGCCATATGAATATCTTACTCAATGGTACATGAAATTTGATGACAATAATATTAAATTACCAAACTTTCGAACTGATAGCAGACAAGAAATAACTTTCAAATAGAAACACACATGTTTCGGATGATCGACATCCATCGTCAGTTGTGAATACAAGTGAACCGCTAGTCGGTGTTATATAAAGACAGCTAATAAAATGTATGAGGAAAATTACAATGAAAGTGTTAATACTCATGTCAATTTAACACTTTCATTGTAATTTTCCTCGTCCTATACCCATTGTTTTCTCGTCATTGTATTTTCTATTACCTCACATTCACGTTGTTATTTAATCAGTACTCATGCATTTTATTAGCTATCTTTATATAACGCCGACTAGCGGTTCAATTGTATTCACAACTGACGATGGATGTCGATCATCCGAAACATGTTTCGTAAATTTAAAATTGTGTGTTTCTATTTGAAAAATATTAAATTAGATATAAAAAATCCAATTAATATGGAAAATAAAAAAATCACAGGCAGTTTAAAATTATTTTCCCAAAAGTTTGGAGTAGTTAATGTAGTAAAATTCAGGTTCCCTGAAGTGTAGTACTTTACTACTGGTCACAAAAGATAGTATGCAGTTATATTTTTCTTTTTTGGGTCCCACATATCAAGCAGCCCATGAGAAGTGCTGGTTTTTTACGACTTTCGAGGTAGTAAAACCCCCACTGTTCGACATCTCTTTGGTTCAACTTCCATCTCTCTGAGTTGCTGGTTCTTCAATAATACTTCTAACTCTTCTTTGAAAATCGAAACGACCTGTGCTTCTTGCTTTTATGGATCATCCAAGCCCGCATCTGGAAAAGAAGGCCATTATTTGGCCGGAGAAAATATGAATTCTAGAAACAAATTTTCGAACATAAAATCACGGTATCGCTGATGTTGAAGTCGCACCAGCGAAAGGCAAATACTTGTTCTATGTTTCTATCGTTTCACTTTTCCTCCAGAAAGCACCTTAGAAGATTTGTGTTGAGGTTTGTAAGTGCCGCTTAGTCCTGCAGTTCTTTCTGTTATCCTTTAAAAAGACGCCTTTTTGGTGGCGAAAAACAAAAGGAAGAATATGGCAAGCTAGGCCATATTCTATTACAAAACAAAGCTTAAAGTGCATTAAATTCTTTTGTTTGCTGATAAAAACCATTTTCGGAGCCAGGCCTTCGCTAGAAGAAAAGAAAGTTGAGCCATTGTGCCCAAAATTCGAAATTTAAGAGACCGAGAAAGAGTTTCCAGTAGGGAGACTAAAAACTGGGGACATTTTCTTGGCCGAATTTGAGGTAAAAATTTCCAAGCGCGTTCAAAATGTGCTCTCAGACGCTTGAAAACGTTTTTTTCCAAACGCCTTGAAAACACGCTCTCAGACGCTTGAAAACACGCTTCAAAACGTTTTTTAAAAACGCCCTCAAAATGTGTTCTCAGACCCTTCAAAACACGCTTCAAAATGTTTTATTCAAAAGCTTTAACAAACGCAGTCTCAGATGCTCGAAAACACGCTTAAAAAATGTTTTTCAAAACGCCTTCAAAACGTGCTCTCAGACAATTGGAAAAACGCTTCAAAACGATTTTTTCAAGGGCTCTAACAAATACCTTCAAAACATGTTCTCACACGCTTCAAAACGTTTTTGCGAAACGCCTTCAAAACGCGCTCTTACAGGCCTGAAAGCAGGCTTCAAAAAATTTTTTCAAAGGCTTTAACAAACGCCTTCAAAACGCATCCCTCAGACACTTAAAAACACACTTCAAAAACGTTTTGCAAAGGCTTTAACAAACGCTTTCAAAACGTGCTCTCAGACGGTTGAAAATGCGCTTCAAAACGTTGTTTGGAAAAGCCTTTAAAACACGCTCTCAGACGCTTGAAAACAAGCTTTAAAACGTATTTTTCCAAAGGCTTTAACAAACGCCTTCAAAACGTGCTTTCAGACGCTTGAAAACACGCTTGAAAACTCATTTTTCAAAGGCTTTAACAAACGCCTTCAAAACGTGCTCTCAGACGCTTGAAAACACGTTTCAAGAAGTCTTTATCAAAGCCTTCAACAAACGCCTTCAAAACGTGCTCCCAGACGCCTCAAAACACGGTTGAAAACGTTTTTTCGAAACTCCTTGTAAACGTCCTCTGAGACGGTTGAAAAGAAGCTCAAAACGTTTTTTTCAGAGGCTCTAACAAACGCCTTCAAACCGTGCTCTCAGACGCTTGAAAACAAGCTTTAAAACGTATTTTTCAAAGGCTCTAACAAACGCCTTCAAAACGTGCTCTCAGACGCTTGAAAACACTTTTCAAAACGTTTTTTCGAAACGCCTTTAAAACGCGTTCTAAGCCGCTTGAAAAGACGCTTTAAACAATTTTTTAAAGGCTTTAACAAAGGCCTTGAAAATGTGCTCTCAGACGGTTGAAAACAAGGTTGAAAACGTTTTTTTCAAAGGCTTTAACAAAGCAGCTCTCGGACGATTGAAAACACGCTTCAAAACGTATTTTTTCAAAGGCTTTAACAAACGTTTTCAAAACGTGCTCTCAGACGCTTCAAAACACCCTTCAAAACGCGTTGTAAGACGCTTGAAAACACGCTTTAATTGTTTTTACAAAGGCCTTAACAAACGCCTTCAAACGTGCTCTCAGACGCTTGAAAACAAGCTTCAAAATGTATTTTTCAAAGGTTTTAACAAACACCTTCAAAACGTGCTCTTATACGCTTCAAATCACGCCTCAAAACGTTTTTTCGAAGCACCTCCAAAACGCGCTGTCGGACGCTTAAAAACACGCTTGAAAACACTTTTTACAAGGGTTGAACAAACCGGCTCTCTCCGACTCTTGGAAACACGCTTCCAGACGTTTTTTTCAAAACGCCCTCTCAGATGCTTGAAAACACGCTTCAAAACGATTTTTTCAAAAGCTTTAACAAACGCCTTCAAAACGTGCTCTAGGACGCTTGAAAACACGCTTTGAAATGTTTTTTAGAAACGCCTTTAAAAGTGCTCTCAGACGATAGAAAACAACCTTCAAAACGTTTTTTCAAAGGCTTTAGCAAACGTCTTCAAAACGTGCCCCCAGACGCTTGAAAACACGCTTTAAAGCGTTTTTTAGAAACGCCTTGAAAACGCGCTCTCAGACGATAGAAAACAACCTTCAAAACGTTTTTTTCAAAGGCTTCAACAAACGCCTTCAAAACGTGTTTGCAGACGCATGGAACACGCTTGAAAACGTTTTTTACAAAGGCTTTTACAAACGCCTTCAAAACATGCTCCTGGACGCTTGAAAATACGCTTGAAAACGTTTTTGTCAAAGGCTTTAACAAACGTCTTCAAAACGTGCTGTCAGACGCTTGAGAACACGCTTCAAAACGTTTACTAAATCGGTAAAAAAAACGTTTTCAAGCGTTTTTCAACCATTTAAGAGCGCGTTTTGAATGCGTTTATTAAAGCTTAAGAAAAAACGTTTTCAAGCGTTTTTTCAAGTGTTTTAGAGCGCGTTTTTAAGGCGTTTATTCAATCGTTAAAATAACGACCTAAAATAACCTTTTAAGAGGGTGTTTTCAAGGCGTTTACCAAAGCTCTTAAAAAAACATTTTGAGACGTTTTTTCAAGCGTTTACCAAAGCGTTTGACAACAACGTTTTCAAGTATTTTTAAACCGTATAAGAGCGCGTTTTGAAGTCGCTTATTAAAGCTTTTATAAATACGTTTTCATCCGTTTTTTGAATCGTTCAAGAGCACGTTTTGAAGGCATTTACCAAAACGTTTTTTGAAGCGTTTTAGAGCACGTTTTTAAGGTCTTAATTAAATCGTGAAAAAAACGTTTTCTAGCGTTTAAGAGCGCGTTTAGAAGGCGTTTATTAAAGCGTTTGACAAAAACGTTTTTAAGCGTTTTTTGAAGAGTTTTAGAGCGTGTATTCAAGGCGTTTACCAGAAACATTTTCAAGTGTTTTTTAACCGTTTAACAAGGAGTACTTGAGGCGTTAATTAAAGCGTTAAAAAAACGTTTCCAAGCGTTTTATGAAGCGTTTAGAGCGCGTTTTAAAGGCGTTTATTAGATCATGAAAAAAACGTGTTCAAGCGTTTAAGGGCGCGTTTTGAAGGCGTTTACCAAAGCGGATGAAAAAACGTTTTCAAGCGTTTAGTACCGTGTTTTCAAGGCCTTTATTAAGGCGTTGGTAAATATACGTTTTCAAGCATTTAAGAGCACCTTTTCAAGGCGTTTATCGGAGCATTTCTAAAATTCTTTTAAGCGTTTATCAACGCGTTTAAGAGCGCGTTTTGAAGGCGTTTATTAAATCGTTAAAAAACGATTTGGGGCGTTTTTTCAAGCGTTTAAGAGTGTGCTTTGAAGTTGTTTACCAAAGTGTTTGAAAAAACGGCTTGAGGTGTTTTTCAAGCGTATAAGAGTGCATGTTGAAGTTGTTGAAAAAACAATTTAAAGGGTTTTTTCAAGCGTTAACAAGTGCGTTTTGAAGGTGTTAACCAAAGCATTTAAAAAAACGTCTTGAAGTGTTTTTCAAGCATTTAAGCGCGCGTTTTGAACTTGTTTACCAAAGCGTTTAAAAAAGGTCCTGAAGTGTTTTTCAAGTGTTTAAGAGCGCATTTTGAAGTTGTTGAAAAAAAACGTTTTAAACAGTTTTTAGAAGTGCGTTTTGAAGGTGTTTACCAAAGCGTTTAAAAAAAACGTTTTGAATCGTTTCTTAAACCGTTTAAGATGGCGTTTTGAAGGCGTTTATCAAAGCGTTTAAAAAAACGTTTTGAAGCGTTTTTGCAAGCGTTTAAGAGCGCACTTCGAAGCCTTTTATGAAGCGTTCGAAAAAAACGTTTTAAGGCGCGATTGAGAGCTCGTTTTTAAGGCGTTTGTCAAAGCGTTTAAAAAACCTTTTCAATGCGTTTTTTAAGGGTTAAAGAGTGCGTTTTCAAGCCGTTTATTAAGGCCTTTAAAGAAAACATTTTCAAGCGTTTTACAAGCGTTTAAGAGCGCGTTTTGATGCCGTAAAAAAGTATTTAAGCGTTTTTTCAAGGGTTTAAGAGCAAGTTTTTAAGCCATTTAAGGATGGTGCGCGGTTGTATGGATATGCGGGAAAAGCAGATCTCAACAAGTGTTATTAAAATCCAAAGAGAAAATTGGGGGTAACCATGCATTTTTCAAAGATAATTAATCAACAATATTAGTAAAAAGCTTTAAAATATAAAGCAATGTATGGCGTTCCTTTCCAAATTAATACTTAATTATCTCTGAAAAATGCATGGCTACCCCCAATTTTGTTTTTGGATAGTAAGAGCACTTGCTAACTTCTGCTTCCTCCAAAAAGTTTTAAACGGCGCAAAAATATCCCTGCATTAGTAGGCACTACCGATAGGAAATCAGAGTATCTGGGGATGCGCAGAACGTATGCGCAATAACAATAGTAGGCACCGTCCTTAAAAACTGTTTTTTTCATTTATTAAAGTATATTTTCAGCCGTTTATTAAAGCCTTGAAGAACGGTTGAAAAAACGCTCTAATAAAAACCTAAACGAACGGCTAAAAAAACGCTTTGATAAGCGCCAAAAAACCCTCTGATAAACGCCTGGATAAAGTTCGGTTTATGTAGCATAAACTGATGTTAATAAACCTGAAAATTACATATATGCCCTATGAAAGCACACATATTGATTATTTCACACAACGTTCAACATTGGAATAAGCTTTTGTACTAAGTAACGGTACAGACTAGTTCAAAGTACAAGAAAGAACAATGAACAGTAACCAGTTGTCCGATCACAATATATCCTTCTCCTCTGGCAAAATCCACCGTAACTTAACAGGATATAGTCTACACACAGACTCCATTTTTATTAGCACGTGCTCATCATGCACATGTGCTCCTCTTTATGCCGTACACTTTCTTTCCGTCAGTTCTCTTAGGGCTTCGGTTCATTCACAACAGCATTTTGTTTTTTCCCTCCCACCCCCCTTTTTTTTGTTTTTATCGGAACCTTTGTGTAACTCATTCAACTATTCCTCATGCTCACTATATATTTAGCACAACCCTATAGTATACCTAGCATATCATTACTTTATTTCTCTACATCGATATGTATCTTTTAGATTAATTATTTATCTTATGGTATTATACGGGATGATGTCCCATTCCTTCGTAAGTTTCCGGGGATGTGGCACTGCTGTCTTGCTTTCCAATAAAATAAGTGGCATGGAAGTGCAACCACTGGCTGCACTTTACCCCAAAGTAAGGCTTCGCCCTTGGAGACAGGTCCAGAAAAATATCCACTCCAGGGTGTGGAGCCCTGGTCCCACCTGATCTGTACTCCACCAAGGATGGCCACCCCTCCTGGTTTCCCTTAGTTTCTAGTGACTGGGGGATATGGGCCTCATCCCCAGAGACTGATCAGGACTCCTGTCCAGGATGGCTACCCCTCGTACCACTTATTTTGTCTCCCCCCCCAGGAGGGCGTCTCTCCTGGTCCCCCTTACCCTTGGATTTAAGTGCTTCCCTGCCACCAGAATTTTGCCATTACTTTTTGTGTGTTTTCTGTGTGGTACCTGGAATAGAATCTGTGTGTGAAACCACTACCAATTGGAAGAGTTTATTCACGGGTGAACAAAAACGCTTTGATAAAAGCCAAAAAACGCTCTAATAAACGCCTTGACAAATGGCTGAAAAAAAACGCTTTAATAGACACGAAAAAAGGCTCTAATAAACCTCTGCACGAATGGCTGAAAAGAAAACGCTTTGATAAACGCCTGGACGAACGGCTGAAAAAAACGCTGTAATAAAAGCCTGGACAAACGGCTGAAAAAAAGGTTTCAACAAACGCCAAAAAATGCTCCAATAAACGCCTGGGCGAACTGCTGAAAAAACCCTTTCATAAATGCCAAAATACGCTTTAATAAACGCCTAGATGAACGGAAAAAAAAAACGCTTGGATAAACACCTGCACGAATGGCTGAGAAAAACGCTTTGCTAAACGCCAAAAAAAGCTGTATTAAACGCGTCGACGAATGGCTGAAAAAAACGCCTGGACGAAGGGCTGAAAAAAATTTTTTGAGACACATGTTCAGAAATGCACCTAATTAGATGCACGCCCAATTTTGACATCTGACACGAAGTGTTTCTTTAAGTCTAAGCAATTGCTACCTATTTTCAACAAGGTAAGGATAAACTTTGGGTAAATGCAGCAGTTAATCTTTACTTAAAGAGCAGCCTTTGGGGGACACTTTGTGGCGTTTTTTGTCTGTATTCCGCGACATGAGTGATGTTGAAGTTGGGG
>OX421449.1:87500-92500 GCA_949126865.1 Montipora capitata
TGAACAGACCAGTTCCTTTAGAGAGACTATTGCTCTCAGGCAACGTACAGCTGGGAAAACAGTTAAGTTTAATTTCTGCTCGTGTGTGGGTGAATACAAGCCATGTGTTGGGGGAGAGTCCAAAAGGGGAGTGAAGCAGACGGCAAAAATGTGTGACTAGTAGGGGAAGAAGAAGGCTATTTGTAATACTATCTAGGGCATGCTCGGGAGACCTGGTCCAATTCTGGCCCCACTTGCTAGAAGTAGTATTAACATTAACCAAATTTAAACAGTACGATTCTGAGCAATTCCTTGCTCATGGATTACGGTAAAGTGGGTTTAAAACTGTGTTGAGGTCATTTAAGTTCTTCACTTTTGCATCAAGAGGTAATGAGTGTAATAAAGAGCTTGTCACTATAATAATAATAATAATAATAATAATAATAATAATAATGGGGCAGTGGAGTAGGACAGGCTGGTGCATTAGCCTACTTCGGGAAGTTGGACATTCCCGCCCACCATAGTCTGGGGTGATGTCTTTGGCAAGCATCAGTAACCCCACAGCCACCCCTGTTAGGGTTACAACAAACGGGCAGCTGGGGCCCGTTAGGCTTGGTAGCCA
This sequence comes from Montipora capitata, assembly GCA_949126865.1. NCBI lineage: Eukaryota > Metazoa > Cnidaria > Anthozoa > Scleractinia > Acroporidae > Montipora > Montipora capitata. Next base: position 88,102 of record OX421449.1, read on the forward strand.
GCCCAACTAGGAGAAGGCCACTCTGAACAAAAAACCAACACATTAAATTGTTAAAACATGACAAGTAATAATGACAATTTCTCATACCGCATTGGTCGTTGTACAGGTAAACAAGGACCGCATCCCTCAGTAGGGAACCAGGCTGGGGTCGAAAAATATGCTAATGGAACAAACTCCTCCCAACAAGCAGATGAGGATTACCAGGACGAGGGTATTCCTCAAAGAGGCCCTCAAAATGCACCTACTGTAAATCGCCAAAGAGAAACACGAAGTAAAAGGGCCAGGGAGGAGTATATGGAAGTGATGGAATCATACTTTAAAGCTCTAGCTAAGCCCAATGCATCAGTTACAAAAGATGCATAAAATATCTGGCGAACTCAAAATTCAACCAAAAGACCAAACATGGATGCCAATAAACTGGCAAACACCAGACAGGACATCATGAACAAGAAAAGACTGACAGACATGGAAATTCAAGCCATCAAAGACAAAGTGACTGACAAGACAGACTGTTCCGAGAACAATAGCCATCATGAGGGCAATCCCTCTGCACAAGCTGTGGCAGATAATGCCCCCTTGGCCAGTGATGGGGTAGCTGTCCACAATAATAAAGAACAACTGAATGATTCCAATGTGCCGCAGACCCCTCAACACACAAATGATGGAGATGAAACTGCAATGATGGAAGAAATTTTGAGGAAGTGGGAGATTGTGAGAGACAAATATAACTGAACGACCACCTATACCAAATATTGAGCATACATACATACATACTTAATTGACCACTCCCCATAAGGGCTTTTCAGGGCCAATGAAACACAACGAAACGACGGAACAGAACAACAACAATTGTTAAGAATCCCAACTGGCTGGAGGCAAACCAGTTGGCTATTTACAAGTGCAGCTGGGAAGTTGAACCAGGAACTACCAGGATCAAATTCAACGAGTGGTCAGAGCAGGTCTTGAACCCGGGATCTCCAGATCTCAAAGCAAGCGCCCTAACCACTGGGCCACACTGCCTCCATACCAGACAGGTGTCATTCTTGACACCAAAAATGAAAGATTTCATCAAAGTAAGTATGACCAAAGGGAAAGCATCCCTGACACTTAACCATAACAATGGAACATTGTCTTCTCGTGAAATAAAAATAAACAGCGCATCTTTCAATGAGATTCCCTCTAACCTTTTCTTTTCTGCATAGCTTTAGCACCTTTATCCTCTCTCTTGAATGAGGGTAAATATGGATACAAAATCAGCAACATGATGATCACCCACCTGTTTTACATGGACGATCTGAAAACCTATGCCAAGTCTGACGAAGAGCACAAAGGCGTACTTAAAATTGTCAAAGGCTTCAGTGATGATATAAGAATGGAACTTGGGCTTGACAAGTGCGCCAAAGCTACATTCAAACGAGGCAAACTGGCGAAAAACGAGAACATCGAACTCGATGTTGGCACCACCATACAAGACCTTGAGCAGGAAGGCACCTACAAATACCTTGGTTTGAATGAAGGAGATGGGATCCAACATGCAAAGATGAAAGAGAAAATTCGGAAAGAGTACTACCGCAAAATTCGCCTAGTGTTCAAATCCGAACTTAATGCTGCCAACAGAATCGACGCAATCAACACTCTTGCTGTCCCAGTCGTTCCTTATAGTTTCAACATCATAAACTGGAAAATGGAAGAACTTATGAAGCTAGACAGAAAAACAAGGAAATTCTTGACAATGACAAAATGCACCACCCAAAAGCTTATGTGGACAGGCTATATATCCCCAGGTGGAAGGGGTTTTGTACAACTGGAAATTACCTACAAAACAACCACAATTGGCCTAAACTCATATCTCAACAACAAAGATGATTACCTCCTCAAAATGGCAAGGGAACATGACCGTGGCAAGAAAACAATGTCCATACGCCATCAAGCCGCAAAATTCGGGCGTGAACTCAGCTTACCAGAAGCTGAAGTGGTAGAGAATGAGCCAGCCACGAGCTATGCCCGAAGGGTCAAGCTAAAAGCAAAATACCAAGCTTTAGAACAACTCAAGAGCAAATGGCAAGAAAAGCCTTTGCACGGCCAGTACCAAAAAAGAACAAAAGAAAAGGATGTAAACCACGACAAAACCCACAATTGGCTGAGTACACCTGGCCTCAAATCAGAAACAGAAGGTTTCATTATTGCTGCCCAAGATCAATGCATCAAGACCAACTACTACCGAAACAAGATGGCACCGACCCAATGTGCAGAATCTGTGGGCTATTTCAAGAAAAAGTTGACCACCTTGTCTCTGGATGCCCTGAACTTGCCAAGACAGAGTACATACAAAGACACAATAAAGCTGCAGCATGTCTCCACTGGACAATCTGCAAACACTATAACATCAAAGTACAAGATAAACACTACGAACATGAACCAGCTACTGTGACAGAAAACCAAACAGCGACTATACTCTGGGACATGCCAATCCAAACTGAAAAAGAGACAAAAGCAAACAGACCAGACATAGTGGTGAAAGACAAGAAGGAAAGAATCTGCCTGGTTATCGATATGTCTATCCCCACAGAAAGGAACACCTCCTTGAAAACAATGGAAAAACTCACAAAGTACAAAGATAATGAGATTGAAATCGAGAAAACGTTGAGAATGAAAACAACAACTGTTCCAGTGATCATTGGAGCTTTTGGGCTTATTAAGAAGGGAACCGAAAACTACATCGGCAAGCTCCCAGGCAATGTCAGAATAACAGAGCTACAGAAGACCGTCCTCCTTGAAACTGCTCACATACTTAGAGGACCCTATCCATCAAGTAATCCAGCAGACTTATGGCTTTCCTAGGCTGATGGATTGAACTCAGCACCTTAGTGAAAAACGGCAAGACTTAAAGGACTTGAAATAATAATAATAATAATAATAATAATAATAATAATAATTATTATTATTATTATTATTATTGCATGCAAATATCTATATGAATATAATGGTGTAAATGAAATATACATTGATTACAAAGGCGGGTTGATGGTTGAAGTAGTATATATCTGCGTAAATAACATTAAAGTATGTATTTAAGATCCTAACTATAAGTTAAATTGAAAAATTAGTTTTGTTACTCCTGTTTCTTCCTCTTCAAGTTTGTGGGCAGCATCAATTAAGGGCGCATTCGATTGACCCTATTCCGGAATAAGAATATGTGAAGTGATGATTAAAACGATAGGTTTGGCGCGTTTCGAAGCAGCAAGGATAATAAAAATATGTTTAAAATAGCATTTTAGCAGATATTTGACAAATTTAATGTGAATACCTGTAAGAACGAAGGATTTCTAACTTACATTCCATGTATTCCTATACCGGAATACGGTCAATCGAATGCACCCTAAGTCAAGGAATCTATCATTCAACCTTATCTTCTGAGGGCAAAACCATTGAGTCCATCAGTGTACTAACCTTGTGTATTGCCTGGGGATTGTGCCAGCTTTCACATGGCACACTCTGCATTGTGTCAGGAGTTGTTAGACGTTTCACATCCGGGTCTGACTTGTTTATAGTGTTAAGAAATTCAACCTATAGAGGTAGAACAAAGCTCATTTAGCCTTAATTGCTGGGATTGGAAGTAAATTCATTATTGAAAGTATATAGGATTGCTGCTTACATTGTTAACATCGTGAAAAACTAGCTTGTGCCTCTGAAGAACTTCTTTTGTGGTGTGTAAGCATCTTTTATCTTCCATATTAGTTCCGTGTCTTAACTCTGGTGTGCCCTGATCTTTTTTGCCACAAGTGTCTTCTTGTAGCTGGTTGCAACTTCTAACGTCAGGTAATGTTGAATCATGGCGAAGTCTTTCCAAATACACACGGTATATACCCTGTTAACAAACAAGAGAAACTAATATTAAATTAACCCTAAACCTTCTTACACAAACAGAGAACCTTAAATGACACCAGGTGAAAATGAAATGAAACAGATAAGGTTTCAAGGGGCAAACCGTACCTTCTGAAAAAACCCACTGAATAAATTCAATACATGAACGGTAGAAGTTATCGATCACTCATATTACTCTATATACAGTTGGAGTCTTTTGCCAACTTTGCAACAAGATTATGGAACTCTCTTCATCATGACTGGTGCTGACTTACGAAAAAAACATTCAAAAAACAATCTAGACGCTTCATGAGCGTACACTGGGTTGCCTGTGGTGCGTGTTACACCAAAACAGAAGGCACTGAGTTGGGTGGTATTGAAATGCAGCGTTCCAGCTATTTTTTTCAAGGGGTCACCCAGACGTGGTGCCACCAGAGGCCCTTTGGCTCACACTTTCACATGTTTAATTATTTTGCAATGTCCTGTCTCATTTTGAGGTCTTTTACTTTTTTAAGCTTTGGTAGTATATTCAGTT
>OX421449.1:95000-100000 GCA_949126865.1 Montipora capitata
GTTCTTGACCGAGGTATAAACAGATTTTGGTTTGATCTTGCAAGTGTACAATATCGATGGGTCTCTCTGATGTTTGTGAAATAGGAGTCATAAATATCAGGAAGCAAGTTATTTTGATGTTTGTATACAAGCTCACCCATGATCAGCACATGATCACCTTGTGTCAAAGTTCTAAGGAGGCAGTGTGGTCGAGTGGTTAGGGCGTTGGGTTTGCATGTGGCTGCTCCGGGTTAAAATCCCGTTCTAACCTGGTTAGGATTTGTTTTCGGTTGTCCCGGATTCAACTCCACCACGCTTTGTAAATAGCCAACTGGTTGCCTCCAGCCAGTTGGGATTCTTAATAATGTTTCTGTTAACTTTGAATTGTTTCTTTCACATTGTTAAAAGTGGGGTGCCTGTAAACTAGCTTGATAGCTAAGTGCACTTCCACTAGAAAGAAAGCATTTACATTTTTTTTTTTGTTTACAATGAATGAGTCGCTTTTAGAGTTAAACAACGTACTTTTTAGCCAAGAAACTTATATCTTTCGTTTTTTAATTTTGTTGTTATATTTAACTGAATATTTCCCGGGTCGGGAAGCCTTCTTTGTCGGGTTGTTGACCCGAGACCGGACTCTTCTCTGGAACAATGTTGATCAATCCCTTCACTGAAGAACCATTTCTTTCAATAATGAAGCAAAATATGCACAACAAACTTTCTTTCAAATAATTCTTCACTAACAAGAATCAGTCAAATTTCAGATTGTTTTTTTACCAGAAGACTGTAAAGGCAGGCAGTGCAGCCGAGTGATAAGGACGCTTGCCCTGAGATCCGGAGTTCCCGAGTTCAAGACCCGTTCTGACCACTCGGTGAATTTGTTGATGGTAGTACCTGGTTCAACTTCGCGGCCACACTTGTAAATAGCCAACTAGCTTGCCTCTAGTTAGGGTTAGGGTTTCGTTCATTGTGGCTCACTGGCCCTGAAAAGCCCCTATGGGGAGTGGTCAATTAAGTATGTACTGTATTGTATTGTACTGTGCAGATTTGAGTACAAATAAATAAAATTATAAATAGCCAGAAAATTGTAAACACAGACTACTCAAGGTGTTCGATTTCGTCTCTGGTATCCAACTCGGAAAAAGTTAGCAGAGAATTTGCCGTTTGGTTTAAGTGTTTTACATAACAGCACAGCAAATATAATATTAACGAGGACTCAACGAAGAGGTAAATCAGCGACTAAATTTCCTGTGCGACTGGCAAAGTTTATTTCAAGCTTCTTATGCACATTTTGGACAGTGAATATTAACTTACAAAGAATATTTCACTTAAAGGTCGTTAAAAAGCTTTACTTTTGGGCGTTCATTTGGACGAAAAAAAAAACCTTTTCCAGCATAAACTTTATTGAAACAAAGAAAATATTTGCTATAGCGGCAAAAAACCCCTCCTATTTTAATTGCGTGCATGCAAACAAGAAACAACAGCAATTAAATATTTTAAGTCTCACAGTTCAGGATCTTAAAACCCTTTTCGGAAAAACATTGGCCGTGAATAATGAAGCACACAAGAGACAACAAGCTTGCTTACAAATAATTCTTCACCGTCACATTTCCATTTTTTTTACCTGAAGACTGTGGAAAGTTGAGTACAAAACAAATGTAAATTGCCAGACAACTGAGATGCGACTTCAGTAAACAATGTGATGCATTCAAGGCGTTTGATTCCTTTTAAACCCCTACAGAATTTTCCATTTGGCTTCAGTCTTGTATATAACACCACAGTTAGGCAAATAACATTAGAAACAAAGCTCACTTTGTGATATCCAACGGCGAAAGATGCAATTGCTGTTGAAGACCAATACTCGTCGCTTTGAAGATTCCAGATATTTATTAATCACCGCCTGTCTTGTTTATGCAATTGACTTTCCATTATTGAGCTCCATAGGGGTATATTTTGTTTAAAGATCCACTAAAACACCATTTGTGTTACAATGACTTTTGACACCATTGCAGGTTAAGTTAAATATTCTACTGTGTCCACCGGATAAAATCTATGCATTTCTAGTACCCCCTCACACTTACCAAACATACATGCAGAAGGCTCTACACACAAAGGCACTACTTAGCAGGGAAGGGACAGGAAAGACTTTTCATGACACGGAAAAAACAGAGAAATGAAAGGCATATTCCGACTGGGTTTGGCAACCCAGTAATTAGATAATTTCTGTTCGCATTACTCGGAGTTGAGGATGCTTATCTTGACGCCTATTCATTGATAACAAAACTGGCTATTGTTAGGCTTTATTTTACCTTAATATCGTTTCTAGTAAGTTTAGTGCCATGTATGCCATTACATTGCACGCCTCAATTAGCATTGCTATACGCATGTAGTGTTAATTGCAAAATTTAACTGTAATTTTTTAACTTGATCCTCGCAATTGAACTTGAATCTCGCGCTTAACTGGACAACATAAGCAATTTTCTCTTATAGACACCTGAACCCATGAATCAATTTTCTCTTATAGACACCTGAAAAAGTCAGATGACCCCATGACCTCTTTGATGGTGGTGTAATGCTCTCATACCAAGTGACCTATGAAGCCACTCTGCTTGAAGCCACCCATGTGTTTGAATCCCGTTGAAGCCACCTAAATTGTTAAGGTGTCTACTAAAGCCACAATTGCTTCAATTGTCCAGATAAGCGCGAGGATCACTTCTCTCCTACAAATTTCTTTGTGCAGGGTTATCAAACCAAGTGATCAGTTAAGTTGAGAATGACAAACAAGCTGCCTGTTCTTTGTCTCGTTTCTGACAATTTAATTTCATTTTATTTTAAAAGACTGTGAGTACAAAAATAGAGAAAAGGTACACTACCCTCTTTAATTCAAGACAATTAGGATTATTATTACAAAAGAAAAATACAGCCTTAAGCACTACCACAGAAGTGGTCAACGGACCGAGATCTACTTACAAACTTTGGCCAATTTTTGCTACAGCTCTTGAGAAACACAGCCACCACTTCCCCTGCAGCATCTCCACAAGCTAAAAAATTGCTCCAATCAGACAAGGAAAGAGTCTGTTGAAAGCAAGAGATACTGATGCAATAAAACTGAGCTATATTACAAGGCACTATGAGCCTACTGGAGAATGCCTTGCTAGATGAAACAACAAAAAGAACAAGTCACACTTACACCAACTTGGAATTGTCCTTGTGTTTACAATATCTACTTGAGAGGTCATGCTTTTAGCTTTGTAATTACTCATGGAACATACCATAAAAGGGATGTTAGGATGCTTGATTTGCATGTGTATGCTCCATGTTCAAATCCCAAGCAATGGCAAAACCAAGAGCAATGGCATCACTACTTAAAAACTTGGTTTAAAGAAAGAGAAAAGCTTGCTAAAGTCGACGTTTTATTCTCTGTCTTTAATTGAACAGCTTTCCTGCCAATCCAGTTTTTGGTTCTTCCCAACATCGTATGATGCGAACAAGATGGATAACTACCAAACAGTTATGATTGCGCAAATCTTTATTTTCAAGTGACGTTTTTGCTGGCATTCTCATCGTAGTTGGTAAAGCTGCCTCCTTTCAGTTCAGTGGTTTTCTCAATCCTACTGTGTTCGTTTGAAAAAATACTTTCCATACTTCTTTCCTTTAACATAACAGTGCTTAAATAAAATTCGTTTCGTTTTATGCACTTTACACTTTTGTCTTTTTATGATTGAGCAACAGATTTACTTACCCATATGGTACTGTTCTGATGACTCAACGTGGTGTTGTTGTCCATGAAAGAAATTTTTCTTACAATATTTGGACACCTTCCAAACTGGAAACAGTCCTCTTCACTACTAACGATGCTGCCAAAACTTTGAGGCCATTCTATTTCAGTAGGAATTCCTGTGAACAAATAAAAAATTGAGGCTACTTTTTAGGGTGAATTCCACGACAAGGAAAACAAGTCCTTTCAGATGAAATGAAAGAGAAAATGTGTCTTGATATTACAGTAAAGCTACAGTCATACCTCTTTTGAAAGTAGTAATGGGAAGGTAAGGAGTTTTCAGATTCCAAAGCTTGTAATGTCGATCGTAACCACCTGGAATAAAGACAAAAAAAATCTCCACCATAGAATAATAATAGTCGTGCAAGAGCTGAAAACAGACTTGAACTAAGCGTCCTGACAAAGACTTTTCTGGGAAAAATTGTGTGTGTCAAAACCTTTAGACTTGCTCGTTTCCATAGGGTAATGGTAGAATACCTTTGTCCACCATGCTTAAAACGAAAAATGTTTGCTTACCTGTCACAAAAATATCGGGATTTTGCGGGCACCAGGCTAACTCTCTGATAACTGATGAGTTTGCAGAAATATGGAGAAAGGGAAAAAGACCTGTATCGGTTAGAGATGACAAAAAATTAATTATGTCTAAGTCATCTAATTTTCAGGTCAGTTTTCAGTAATTTGTACAGTATGACGTAACGATTTTATGGAATCAAATGAAACCATGTTGTCTAGCAGTGATGAGCGCAAATTTCTATTGCGTCGAGAAGCCTGAAAAATTTTCAGGACTTCAACGGGATTTGAACCCACGACCTCGCGATACCGGTGCGATGCTCTAACCAACTGAGCTATGAAGCCACTGACGTTGGGAGCTGGTCACTTCTGAGTTCACAACTTCCTGTGATAAGTAATTATGAGTGAAAGATATATATGAAATACATCATATATTGCACTGCGGGTATGAAATCAAATGAAACCATGTTGTCTCGCAGTGATGAGCGCAAATTTCTATTGCGTCGAGAAGCCTGAAAAATTTTGGAAATAGGTTCCTATGAAGCAGCCATAAAGAAATAAAGTCATGGTATCACAGTACTATACAGACTTTTACACAAATGAACTGGCATTTTCTTCTAAGAATTGAGCACCTTTCATTCATTATATTCAGTTGAAAAAGTTGCATGGTCGCATAATTTATTTCTTGCTAAGTGATTCTTCATGATACCAATCTGTTCGAAATGAGACAATTTGA
>OX421449.1:107500-130000 GCA_949126865.1 Montipora capitata
ATTTGTAGACTTGATTTTTATTGGGTTGAGTGAATGACGTCATCAGTAATCTCATTTGTATGTTTTACACATTTTCAAACTTAAATATTTCCGGAACCAATGCAGATATTTCCAAACGGTAAATGGCGTTTTTTATCTTTCCTATATAATAAACTTAAAAATTCAAGGAATGAAAATTTGATCATAGGAGCAATTTAACAAACGCCTTTAAAACCTGCTCTCAGACGCTTAAAAATACGCTCTCAGACGCTCCAAAGCACGCTTCAAAATTTTTTTTCAAAACGTCTTGAAAACACGCTCTCGCACGCTTAAATTTACGCTTCGAAACGTTTTTTTTATAAGCTTTAACAAACGTCTTTAAAACGTGGTCTGATACATGTGAAAACACGCTTCAAAACGCCTTGAAACGCACTCTCAGATACTTCAAAACACGCTTCAAAACGCCTTGAAACGCGCTCTCAGATACTTGAAAACACGCTTCAAAACGTCTTAAAAATACGCTCTCAGACGCTTGAAAACACGCATCAAAATGTTTTTTTTAAAACGTCTTGAAAACATGCTTTAAAACGTTTCTTCCAAAAGCTTTAACAAACGTCTTCAAAAGGTGCTCTCAAACAATTGATTTACTATTTTCAGATATCTCTTTTTGTTCCAGAGATATTGAAGGTTTTAAAATATGCAAATTAGTCAAGTGATGACGTCATAAAATCAACTTAATTGTGATCAAATGTGATGGAAAAAGATATCCCAGCCAATTTGTATCAGAAATGCTTGATTCTTTGCAATACGATTCTAAAAGATGTGCTCCACAATATGAACATACCAGTTTTGTTAGCATGGCAACATACTGGGTTCCAGGCCTCCCTGATATTTAAGGATTTGCTGGCCACCTTCCGCATTATATTTTGATATTTGCCAATGGTGCCTCATCTTCCATATCCTGCATGCATATAAATACGTTAGATCGAATTTTTTGCTTCCCTAAATGTTTTTCTAGCTTATGATTACCAAGAATATTGAATCAGGTTCAAGGGGACTGGAAAAGAGTGAGTTGCCATGGCAGCCGAAGGTGTGTTGCCTGTATAACTATTAGCCTACCAAGTTTCAATGGTCTCTGTTGCAAATTGACCGAGATAGCTCTATTTGTAGACTTCGTTTTTTATTGGTTTGAGTAAATGACGTCATCAGTTATCTCATTTCCATGTTTTACACATTTTCAAACTTAAATATCTCCAGAACCAGTGCAGATATTTCCAAACGGTAAATGGCGTTTTTTATCTTTCCTGGAATTCTATATAATAAACTTAAAAATTCAAGGAATGAAAATTTGATCATAGTAGCAGTTTAAGAAACGCCTTCAAAGCGTGCTCTCAGACGCTCCAAAACACGCTTCAAAATTTTTTTCAAAACGTCTTGAAAACACGCTCTCGGACGCTTAAATCTACGCTACAAAACGTTTTTTTTAAAAGCTTTAATAAACGTCTTTGAAACGTGGTCTGATACACGTGGAAACACTCTTCAAAACGCTTTGAAAACCACTCTCAGATACTTCAAAACACGCTTCAAAACCCTTTGAAACGCGCTCTCAGATACTTCAAAACACGCTTCAAAACGCTGATAATACGCGTTCTAAGACGCTTAAAAACACGCTTCAAAACGTCTTTAAAATACGCTCTCAGACGCTTGAAATTACGCATTAAAGTGTTTTTCTCAAAACGTCTTGAAAACAAGCTTTAAAACGTTTCTTCCAAAAGCTTTAACAAAAGTCTTCAAAAGGTGCTCTCAGACACTTGATTGACTATTTTCAGATATCTCTTTTTGTTCCAGAGATATTCAAGTTTTTAAAATATGCAAATTAGCCAAGTGATGACGTCATAAAATCAACCGAATTATGATCAAATGTGATGGAAAAAGATATCCCAGCCAATTTGTATCAGAAATCCTTGATTTTTTGCAGTAAGATTCTAAAAGATGTGCTCCACAATATGAACATACCAGTTTAGTTAGCATGGCAACATACTGGGTTCCAGACCTCCCTGATATTCAAGGATTTTGCTGGCCAACTTCTGCATTATATTTTGATATTTGCCAATGGTGCCTCATCTTCCATTTCCTGCATGCATATAAATACGTTAGATCGAATTTTTTGCCTCGCTAAATGTTTTTCTAGCTTATGATTACCAAGAATATTGAATCAGGTTCAAGGGGACTGGAAAAGAGTGAGTTGCCATGGCAGCCGAAGGTGTGTTGCCTTTATAACTATTAGCCTACCAAGTTTCAATGGTCTCTGTTGCAAATTGACCGAGATAGCTCTATTTGTAGACTTCGTTTTTTATTGGTTTGAGTAAATGACGTCATCAGTAATCTCATTTCCATGTTTTACACATTTTCAAACTTAAATATCTCCAGAACCAGTGCAGATATTTCCAAACGGTAAATGGCGTTTTTTATCTTTCCTGAAATTCTATATAATAAACTTAAAAATTCAAGGAATGAAAATTTGATCATAGTAGCAGTTTAAGAAACGCCTTCAAAGCGTGCTCTCAGACGCTCCAAAACACGCTTCAAAATTTTTTTCAAAACGTCTTGAAAACACGCTCTCGGACGCTTAAATCTACGCTACAAAACGTTTTTCTTAAAAGCTTTAATAAACGTCTTTGAAACGTGGTCTGATACACGTGAAAACACTCTTCAAAACGCTTTGAAAACCACTCTCAGATACTTCAAAACACGCTTCAAAACCCTTTGAAACGCGCTCTCAGATACTTCAAAACACGCTTCAAAACGCTGATAATACGCGTTCTAAGACGCTTAAAAACACGTTTCAAAACGTCTTTAAAATACGCTCTCAGACGCTTGAAATTACGCATTAAAATGTTTTTCTTAAAACGTCTTGAAAACACGCTTTAAAACGTTTCTTCCAAAAGCTTTAACAAAAGTCTTCAAAAGGTGCTCTCAGACACTTGATTGACTATTTTCAGATATCTCTTTTTATTCCAGAGATATTCAAGTTTTTAAAATATGCAAATTAGCCAAGTGATGACGTCATAAAATCAACCGAATTATGATCAAATGTGATGGAAAAAGATATCCCAGCCAATTTGTATCAGAAATCCTTGATTTTTTGCAGTAAGATTCTAAAAGATGTGCTCCACAATATGAACATACCAGTTTAGTTAGCATGGCAACATACTGGGTTCCAGACCTCCCTGATATTCAAGGATTTTGCTGGCCAACTTCTGCATTATATTTTGATATTTGCCAATGGTGCCTCATCTTCCATTTCCTGCATGCATATAAATACGTTAGATCGAATTTTTTGCCTCGCTAAATGTTTTTCTAGCTTATGATTACCAAGAATATTGAATCAGGTTCAAGGGGACTGGAAAAGAGTGAGTTGCCATGGCAGCCGAAGGTGTGTTGCCTTTATAACTATTAGCCTACCAAGTTTCAATGGTCTCTGTTGCAAATTGACCGAGATAGCTCTATTTGTAGACTTCGTTTTTTATTGGTTTGAGTAAATGACGTCATCAGTAATCTCATTTCCATGTTTTACACATTTTCTAACTTAAATATCTCCAGAACCAATGCAGATATTTCCAAACGGTAAATGGCGTTTTTTATCTTTCCTGGAATTCTATATAATAAACTTAAAAATTCAAGGAATGAAAATTTGATCATAGTAGCAGTTTAAGAAACGCCTTCAAAGCGTGCTCTCAGACGCTCCAAAACACGCTTCAAAATTTTTTTCAAAACGTCTTGAAAACACGCTCTCGGACGCTTAAATCTACGCTACAAAACGTTTTTTTTAAAAGCTTTAATAAACGTCTTTGAAACGTGGTCTGATACACGTGAAAACACTCTTCAAAACGCTTTGAAAACCACTCTCAGATACTTCAAAACACGCTTCAAAACCCTTTGAAACGCGCTCTCAGATACTTCAAAACACGCTTCAAAACGCTGATAATACGCGTTCTAAGACGCTTAAAAACACGCTTCAAAACGTCTTTAAAATACGCTCTCAGACGCTTGAAATTACGCATTAAAGTGTTTTTCTCAAAACGTCTTGAAAACAAGCTTTAAAACGTTTCTTCCAAAAGCTTTAACAAAAGTCTTCAAAAGGTGCTCTCAGACACTTGATTGACTATTTTCAGATATCTCTTTTTGTTCCAGAGATATTCAAGTTTTTAAAATATGCAAATTAGCCAAGTGATGACGTCATAAAATCAACCGAATTATGATCAAATGTGATGGAAAAAGATATCCCAGCCAATTTGTATCAGAAATCCTTGATTTTTTGCAGTAAGATTCTAAAAGATGTGCTCCACAATATGAACATACCAGTTTAGTTAGCATGGCAACATACTGGGTTCCAGACCTCCCTGATATTCAAGGATTTGCTGGCCTCCTTCTGCATTATATTTTGATATTTGCCAATGGTGCCTCATCTTCCATTTCCTGCATGCATATAAATACGTTAGATCGAAGTTTTTTGCCTCGCTAAATGTTTTTCTAGCTTATGATTACCAAGAATATTGAATCAGGTTCAAGGGGACTGGAAAAGAGTGATTTGCCATGGCAGCCGAAGGTGTGTTGCCTGTATAACTATTAGCCTACCAAGTTTCAATGGTCTCTGTTGCAAATTGACCGAGATAGCTCTATTTGTAGACTTCATTTTTATTGGGTTGAGTGAATGACGTCATCAGTAATCTCATTTGCATGTTTTACACATTTTCTAACTTAAATATCTCCAGAACCAATGCAGATATTTCCAAACGGTAAATGGCGTTTTTTATCTTTCCTGGAATTCTATATAATAAACTTAAAAATTCAGTTAATAAAAATTTGATCATGAGAGCAGTTCAACAAACGCCTTCAAAACGTGCTCTCAGACGCTTGAAAATACGCTCTCAGAAGCTTGAAAACACGCATCATAATGTTTTTTCAAAACGTCTTGAACACACCCTTTAAAACGTTTCTTCCAAAAGCTTTAACGAAAGTCTTCAAAAGGTGCTCTCAGACGCTTGATTCACTCTTTTCAGATATGTCTTTTAGTTCCAGAGATATTCAAGTTTTCAGAATATGCAAATTAGCCAAGTGATGACGTCATAAAATCAACGGATATATGATCAAATGTGATGGAAAAAGATATCCCAGCCAATTTGTATCAGAAATGCTTGATTTTTTGCAGTAAGATTCTAAAAGATGTGCTCCACAATATGAACATACCAGTTTAGTTAGCATGGCAACATACTGATTTCCAGACCTCCCTGATATTCAAGGCTCTGCTCGCCACCTTCTGCATTATATTTTGATATTTGCCAATGGTGCTTAATCTGCATGATCCTGCATGCATATAACTACGTTAGATCGAATTTTTTGCTTCCCTAAATATTTTTCTAGCTTATGATTACTAAGAATATTGAATCAGGTTCAAGGGGACTGGAAAAGAGCGAGTTGCCATGGCAGCCGAAGGTGTGTTGCCTGTATAACTATTAGCCTACCAAGTTTCAATGGTCTCTGTTGCAAATTGACCGAGAAAGCTCTATTTGTAGACTTGATTTTTTATTGGGTTGAGTGAATGACGTCATCAGTTATCTCATTTGCATGTTTTACACATTTTCAAACTTAAATATTTCCGGAACCAATGCAAATATTTCCAAACGGTAAATGGCGTTTTTTATCTTTCCTATATAATAAACTTAAAAATTCAAGGAATGAAAATTTGATCATAGGAGCACTTTAACAAACGCCTTCAAAACGTGATCTCAGACGCTTAAAAATAAGCTCTCGGACGCTCCAAAACACGCTTCAAAATTTTTTTTCAAAACGTCTTGAAAACACGCTCTCGCACGCTTAAATTTACGCTTCAAAACGTTTTTTTTATAAGCCTTAACAAACGTCTTTAAAACGTGGTCTGATACATGTGAAAACACGCTTCAAAACGCCTTGAAACGCACTCTCAGATACTTCAAAACACGCTTCAAAACGCCTTGAAACGCGCTCTCAGATACTTGAAAACACGCTTCAAAACGTCTTAAAAATACGCTCTCAGACGCTTGAAAACACGCATCAAAATGTTTTTTTCAAAACGTCTTGAAAACACGCTTTAAAACGTTTCTTCTAAAAGCTTTAACAAACGTCTTCAAAAGGTGCTCTCAAACAATTGATTTATTATTTTCAGATATCTCTTTTTGTTCCAGAGATATTCAAGGTTTCAAAATATGCAAATTTGTCAAGTGATGACGTCATAAAATCAACTTAATTATGATCAAATGTGATGGAAAAAGATATCCCAGCCAATTTGTATCAGAAATGCTTGATTCTTTGCAATACGATTCTAAAAGATGTGCTCCACAATATGAACATACCAGTTTTGTTAGCATGGCAACATACTGGGTTCCAGACCTCCCTGATATTCAAGGAGTTGCTGGCCTCCTTCTGCATTATATTTTGATATTTGCCAATGGTGCTTAATCTGCATGATCCTGCATGCATATAACTACGTTAGATCGAATTTTTTGCTTCCCTAAATATTTTTCTAGCTTATGATTACTAAGAATATTGAATCAGGTTCAAGGGGACTGGAAAAGAGCGAGTTGCCATGGCAGCCGAAGGTGTGTTGCCTGTATAACTATTAGCCTACCAAGTTTCAATGGTCTCTGTTGCAAATTGACCGAGAAAGCTCTATTTGTAGACTTGATTTTTTATTGGGTTGAGTGAATGACGTCATCAGTTATCTCATTTGCATGTTTTACACATTTTCAAACTTAAATATTTCCGGAACCAATGCAAATATTTCCAAACGGTAAATGGCGTTTATTATCTTTCCTATATAATAAACTTAAAAATTCAAGGAATGAAAATTTGATCATAGGAGCACTTTAACAAACGCCTTCAAAACGTGATCTCAGACGCTTAAAAATAAGCTCTCAGACGCTCCAAAACACGCTTTAAAATTTTTTTTCAAAACGTCTTGAAAACACGCTCTCGGACGCTTAAATTTACGCTTCAAAACGTTTTTTTTATAAGCCTTAACAAACGTCTTTAAAACGTGGTCTGATACATGTGAAAACACGCTTCAAAACGCCTTGAAACGCACTCTCAGATACTTCAAAACACGCTTCAAAACGCCTTGAAACGCGCTCTCAGATACTTGAAAACACGCTTCAAAACGTCTTAAAAATACGCTCTCAGACGCTTGAAAACACGCATCAAAATGTTTTTTTCAAAACGTCTTGAAAACACGCTTTAAAACGTTTCTTCTAAAAGCTTTAACAAACGTCTTCAAAAGGTGCTCTCAAACAATTGATTTACTATTTTCAGATATCTCTTTTTGTTCCAGAGATATTCAAGGTTTCAAAATATGCAAATTTGTCAAGTGATGACGTCATAAAATCAACTTAATTATGATCAAATGTGATGGAAAAAGATATCCCAGCCAATTTGTATCAGAAATGCTTGATTCTTTGCAATACGATTCTAAAAGATGTGCTCCACAATATGAACATACCAGTTTTGTTAGCATGGCAACATACTGGGTTCCAGACCTCCCTGATATTCAAGGAGTTGCTGGCCTCCTTCTGCATTATATTTTGATATTTGCCAATGGTGCTTAATCTGCATGATCCTGCATGCATATAACTACGTTAGATCGAATTTTTTGCTTCCCTAAATATTTTTCTAGCTTATGATTACTAAGAATATTGAATCAGGTTCAAGGGGACTGGAAAAGAGCGAGTTGCCATGGCAGCCGAAGGTGTGTTGCCTGTATAACTATTAGCCTACCAAGTTTCAATGGTCTCTGTTGCAAATTGACCGAGAAAGCTCTATTTGTAGACTTGATTTTTTATTGGGTTGAGTGAATGACGTCATCAGTTATCTCATTTGCATGTTTTACACATTTTCAAACTTAAATATTTCCGGAACCAATGCAAATATTTCCAAACGGTAAATGGCGTTTATTATCTTTCCTATATAATAAACTTAAAAATTCAAGGAATGAAAATTTGATCATAGGAGCACTTTAACAAACGCCTTCAAAACGTGATCTCAGACGCTTAAAAATAAGCTCTCAGACGCTCCAAAACACGCTTCAAAATTTTTTTCAAAACGTCTTGAAAACACGCTCTCGGACGCTTAAATTTACGCTTCAAAACGTTTTTTTTATAAGCCTTAACAAACGTCTTTAAAACGTGGTCTGATACATGTGAAAACACGCTTCAAAACGCCTTGAAACGCACTCTCAGATACTTCAAAACACGCTTCAAAACGCCTTGAAACGCGCTCTCAGATACTTGAAAACACGCTTCAAAACGTCTTAAAAATACGCTCTCAGACGCTTGAAAACACGCATCAAAATGTTTTTTTCAAAACGTCTTGAAAACACGCTTTAAAACGTTTCTTCTAAAAGCTTTAACAAACGTCTTCAAAAGGTGCTCTCAAACAATTGATTTACTATTTTCAGATATCTCTTTTTGTTCCAGAGATAATCAAGGTTTCAAAATATGCAAATTAGTCAAGTGATGACGTCATAAAATCAACTTAATTATGATCAAATGTGATGGAAAAAGATATCCCAGCCAATTTTTATCAGAAATGCTTGATTTTTGGCGATACGATTCTAAAAGATGTGCTCCACAATATGAACATACCAGTTTTGTTAGCATGGCAACATACTGGGTTCCAGGCCTCCCTGATATTTAAGGATTTGCTGGCCACCTTCTGCATTATATTTTGATATTTGCCAATGGTGCCTCATCTTCCATATCCTGCATGCATATAAATACGTTAGATCGAATTTTTTGCTTCCCTAAATGTTTTTCTAGCTTATGATTACCAAGAATATTGAATCAGGTTCAAGGGGACTGGAAAAGAGTGAGTTGCCATGGCAGCCGAAGGTGTGTTGCCTGTATAACTATTAGCCTACCAAGTTTCAATGGTCTCTGTTGCAAATTGACCGAGATAGCTCTATTTCTAGACCTCATTTTTTATTGGTTTGAGTAAATGACGTCATCAGTAATCTCATTTCCATGTTTTACACATTTTCAAACTTAAATATCTCCAGAACCAGTGCAGATATTTCCAAACGGTAAATGGCGTTTTTTATCTTTCCTGAAATTCTATATAATAAACTTAAAAATTCAAGGAATGAAAATTTGATCATAGTAGCAGTTTAAGAAACGCCTTCAAAGCGTGCTCTCAGACGCTCCAAAACACGCTTCAAAATTTTTTTCAAAACGTCTTGAAAACATGCTCTCGGACGCTTAAATCCAGGCTACAAAACGTTTTTTTTAAAAGCTTTAATAAACGTCTTTGAAACGTGGTCTGATACACGTGAAAACACTCTTCAAAACGCTTTGAAAACCACTCTCAGATACTTCAAAACACGCTTCAAAACCCTTTGAAACGCGCTCTCAGATACTTCAAAACACGCTTCAAAACGCTGATAATACGCGTTCTAAGACGCTTAAAAACACGCTTCAAAACGTCTTTAAAATACGCTCTCAGACGCTTGAAATTACGCATTAAAGTGTTTTTCTCAAAACGTCTTGAAAACAAGCTTTAAAACGTTTCTTCCAAAAGCTTTAACAAAAGTCTTCAAAAGGTGCTCTCAGACACTTGATTGACTATTTTCAGATATCTCTTTTTGTTCCAGAGATATTCAAGTCTTCAAAATATGCAAATTAGCCAAGTGATGACGTCATAAAATCAACCGAATTATGATCAAATGTGATGGAAAAAGATATCCCAGCCAATTTGTATCAGAAATCCTTGATTTTTTGCAGTAAGATTCTAAAAGATGTGCTCCACAATATGAACATACCAGTTTAGTTAGCATGGCAACATACTGGGTTCCAGACCTCCCTGATATTCAAGGATTTGCTGGCCTCCTTCTGCATTATATTTTGATATTTGCCAATGGTGCCTCATCTTCCATTTCCTGCATGCATATAAATACGTTAGATCGAATTTTTTGCCTCGCTAAATGTTTTTCTAGCTTATGATTACCAAGAATATTGAATCAGGTTCAAGGGGACTGGAATAGAGTGATTTGCCACGGCAGGCGAAGGGGTGTTGCCTGTATAACTATTAGCCTACCAAGTTTCAATGGTCTCTGTTGCAAATTGAGCGAGATAGCTCTATTTGTAGACTTCATTTTTTATTGGGTTGAGTGAATGACGTCATCAGTAATCTCATTTGCATGTTTTACACATTTTCTAACTTAAATATCTCCAGAACCAATGCAGATATTTCCAAACTGTAAATGGCGTTTTTTATCTTCCCTGGAATTCTATATAATAAACTTAAAAATTCAATTAATAAAAATTTGATCATAAGAGCAGTTCAACAAACGCCTTCAAAACGTGCTCTCAGACGCTTGAAAATACGCTCTCAGAAGCTTGAAAACACGCATCATAATGTTTTTTCAAAACGTCTTGAACACACCCTTTAAAACGTTTCTTCCAAAAGCTTTAACGAAAGTCTTCAAAGGGTGCTCTCAGACGCTTGATTCACTCTTTTCAGATATCTCTTTTAGTTCCAGAGATATTCAAGTTTTCAGAATATGCAAATTAGCCAAGTGATGACGTCATAAAATCAACGGATATATGATCAAATGTGATGGAAAAAGATATCCCAGCCAATTTGTATCAGAAATGCTTGATTTTTTGCAGTAAGATTCTAAAAGATGTGCTCCACAATATGAACATACCAGTTTAGTTAGCATGGCAACATACTGATTTCCAGACCTCCCTGATATTCAAGGCTCTGCTCGCCACCTTCTGCATTATATTTTGATATTTGCCAATGGTGCTTAATCTGCATGATCCTGCATGCATATAACTACGTTAGATCGAATTTTTTGCTTCCCTAAATATTTTTCTAGCTTATGATTACTAAGTATATTGAATCAGGTTCAAGGGGACTGGAAAAGAGCGAGTTGCCATGGCAGCCGAAGGTGTGTTGCCTGTATAACTATTAGCCTACCAAGTTTCAATGGTCTCTGTTGCAAATTGACCGAGAAAGCTCTATTTGTAGACTTGATTTTTTATTGGGTTGAGTGAATGACGTCATCAGTTATCTCATTTGCATGTTTTACACATTTTCAAACTTAAATATTTCCGGAACCAATGCAAATATTTCCAAACGGTAAATGGCGTTTTTTATCTTTCCTATATAATAAACTTAAAAATTCAAGGAATGAAAATTTGATCATAGGAGCACTTTAACAAACGCCTTCAAAACGTGATCTCAGACGCTTAAAAATAAGCTCTCGGACGCTCCAAAACACGCTTCAAAATTTTTTTTCAAAACGTCTTGAAAACACGCTCTCGGACGCTTAAATTTACGCTTCAAAACGTTTTTTTTATAAGCCTTAACAAACGTCTTTAAAACGTGGTCTGATACATGTGAAAACACGCTTCAAAACGCCTTGAAACGCACTCTCAGATACTTCAAAACACGCTTCAAAACGCCTTGAAACGCGCTCTCAGATACTTGAAAACACGCTTCAAAACGTCTTAAAAATACGCTCTCAGACGCTTGAAAACACGCATCAAAATGTTTTTTTCAAAACGTCTTGAAAACACGCTTTAAAACGTTTCTTCTAAAAGCTTTAACAAACGTCTTCAAAAGGTGCTCTCAAACAATTGATTTACTATTTTCAGATATCTCTTTTTGTTCCAGAGATATTCAAGGTTTCAAAATATGCAAATTAGTCAAGTGATGACGTCATAAAATCAACTTAATTATGATCAAATGTGATGGAAAAAGATATCCCAGCCAATTTTTATCAGAAATGCTTGATTTTTTGCAATACGATTCTAAAAGATGTGCTCCACAATATGAACATACCAGTTTTGTTAGGATGGCAACATACTGGGTTCCAGACCTCCCTGATATTCAAAGAGTTGCTGGCCTCCTTCTGCATTATATTTTGATATTTGCCAATGGTGCCTCATCTTCCATATCCTGCATGCATATAAATACGTTAGATCGAATTTTTTGCTTCCCTAAATGTTTTTCTAGCTTATGATTACCAAGAATATTGAATCAGGTTCAAGGGGACTGGAAAAGAGTGATTTGCCATGGCAGCCGAAGGTGTGTTGCCTGTATAACTATTAGCCTACCAAGTTTCAATGGTCTCTGTTGCAAATTGACCGAGATAGCTCTATTTGTAGACTTCATTTTTTATTGGGTTGAGTGAATGACGTCATCAGTAATCTCATTTGCATGTTTTACACATTTTCAAACTTAAATATCTCCAGAAACAATGCAGATATTTCCAAACGGTAAATGGCGTTTTTTATCTTTCCTGGAATTCTATATAATAAACTTAAAAATTCAATTAATAAAAATTTGATCATAAGAGCAGTTCAAGAAACGTCTTCAAAACGTGCTCTCAGACGCTTGAAAATACGCTCTCAGAAGCTTGAAAACACGCATCATAATGTTTTTTCAAAACGTCTTGAACACACCTTTTAAAACGTTTCTTCCAAAAGCTTTAACGAAAGTCTTCAAAAGGTGCTCTCAGATGCTTGATTCACTCTTTTCAGATATCTCTTTTAGTTCCAGAGATATTCAAGTTTTCAGAATATGCAAATTAGCCAAGTGATGACGTCATAAAATCAACGGATATATGATCAAATGTGATGGAAAAAGATATCCCAGCCAATTTGTATCAGAAATGCTTGATTTTTTGCAGTAAGATTCTAAAAGATGTGCTCCACAATATGAACATACCAGTTTAGTTAGCATGGCAACATACTGATTTCCAGACCTCCCTGATATTCAAGGCTCTGCTCGCCACCTTCTGCATTATATTTTGATATTTGCCAATGGTGCTTAATCTGCATGATCCTGCATGCATATAACTACGTTAGATCGAATTTTTTGCTTCCCTAAATATTTTTCTAGCTTATGATTACTAAGTATATTGAATCAGGTTCAAGGGGACTGGAAAAGAGCGAGTTGCCATGGCAGCCGAAGGTGTGTTGCCTGTATAACTATTAGCCTACCAAGTTTCAATGGTCTCTGTTGCAAATTGACCGAGAAAGCTCTATTTGTAGACTTGATTTTTTATTGGGTTGAGTGAATGACGTCATCAGTTATCTCATTTGCATGTTTTACACATTTTCAAACTTAAATATTTCCGGAACCAATGCAAATATTTCCAAACGGTAAATGGCGTTTTTTATCTTTCCTATATAATAAACTTAAAAATTCAAGGAATGAAAATTTGATCATAGGAGCACTTTAACAAACGCCTTCAAAACGTGATCTCAGACGCTTAAAAATAAGCTCTCGGACGCTCCAAAACACGCTTCAAAATTTTTTTTCAAAACGTCTTGAAAACACGCTCTCGGACGCTTAAATTTACGCTTCAAAACGTTTTTTTTATAAGCCTTAACAAACGTCTTTAAAACGTGGTCTGATACATGTGAAAACACGCTTCAAAACGCCTTGAAACGCACTCTCAGATACTTCAAAACACGCTTCAAAACGCCTTGAAACGCGCTCTCAGATACTTGAAAACACGCTTCAAAACGTCTTAAAAATACGCTCTCAGACGCTTGAAAACACGCATCAAAATGTTTTTTTCAAAACGTCTTGAAAACACGCTTTAAAACGTTTCTTCTAAAAGCTTTAACAAACGTCTTCAAAAGGTGCTCTCAAACAATTGATTTACTATTTTCAGATATCTCTTTTTGTTCCAGAGATATTCAAGGTTTCAAAATATGCAAATTAGTCAAGTGATGACGTCATAAAATCAACTTAATTATGATCAAATGTGATGGAAAAAGATATCCCAGCCAATTTTTATCAGAAATGCTTGATTTTTTGCAATACGATTCTAAAAGATGTGCTCCACAATATGAACATACCAGTTTTGTTAGGATGGCAACATACTGGGTTCCAGACCTCCCTGATATTCAAAGAGTTGCTGGCCTCCTTCTGCATTATATTTTGATATTTGCCAATGGTGCCTCATCTTCCATATCCTGCATGCATATAAATACGTTAGATCGAATTTTTTGCTTCCCTAAATGTTTTTCTAGCTTATGATTACCAAGAATATTGAATCAGGTTCAAGGGGACTGGAAAAGAGTGATTTGCCATGGCAGCCGAAGGTGTGTTGCCTGTATAACTATTAGCCTACCAAGTTTCAATGGTCTCTGTTGCAAATTGACCGAGATAGCTCTATTTGTAGACTTCATTTTTTATTGGGTTGAGTGAATGACGTCATCAGTAATCTCATTTGCATGTTTTACACATTTTCTAACTTAAATATCTCCAGAAACAATGCAGATATTTCCAAACGGTAAATGGCGTTTTTTATCTTTCCTGGAATTCTATATAATAAACTTAAAAATTCAATTAATAAAAATTTGATGATAAGAGCAGTTCAAGAAACGTCTTCAAAACGTGCTCTCAGACGCTTGAAAATACGCTCTCAGAAGCTTGAAAACACGCATCATAATGTTTTTTCAAAACGTCTTGAACACACCTTTTAAAACGTTTCTTCCAAAAGCTTTAACGAAAGTCTTCAAAAGGTGCTCTCAGATGCTTGATTCACTCTTTTCAGATATCTCTTTTAGTTCCAGAGATATTCAAGTTTTCAGAATATGCAAATTAGCCAAGTGATGACGTCATAAAATCAACGGATATATGATCAAATGTGATGGAAAAAGATATCCCAGCCAATTTGTATCAGAAATGCTTGATTTTTTGCAGTAAGATTCTAAAAGATGTGCTCCACAATATGAACATACCAGTTTAGTTAGCATGGCAACATACTGGTTTCCAGACCTCCCTGATATTCAAGGCTCTGCTCGCCACCTTCTGCATTATATTTTGATATTTGCCAATGGTGCTTAATCTGCATGATCCTGCATGCATATAACTACGTTAGATCGAATTTTTTGCTTCCCTAAATATTTTTCTAGCTTATGATTACTAAGAATATTGAATCAGGTTCAAGGGGACTGGAAAAGAGCGAGTTGCCATGGCAGCCGAAGGTGTGTTGCCTGTATAACTATTAGCCTACCAAGTTTCAATGGTCTCTGTTGCAAATTGACCGAGAAAGCTCTATTTGTAGACTTGATTTTTTATTGGGTTGAGTGAATGACGTCATCAGTTATCTCATTTGCATGTTTTACACATTTTCAAACTTAAATATTTCCGGAACCAATGCAAATATTTCCAAACGGTAAATGGCGTTTTTTATCTTTCCTATATAATAAACTTAAAAATTCAAGGAATGAAAATTTGATCATAGGAGCACTTTAACAAACGCCTTCAAAACGTGATCTCAGACGCTTAAAAATAAGCTCTCGGACGCTCCAAAACACGCTTCAAAATTTTTTTTCAAAACGTCTTGAAAACACGCTCTCGAACGCTTAAATTTACGCTTCAAAACGTTTTTTTTATAAGCCTTAACAAACGTCTTTAAAACGTGGTCTGATACATGTGAAAACACGCTTCAAAACGCCTTGAAACGCACTCTCAGATACTTCAAAACACGCTTCAAAACGCCTTGAAACGCGCTCTCAGATACTTGAAAACACGCTTCAAAACGTCTTAAAAATACGCTCTCAGACGCTTGAAAACACGCATCAAAATGTTTTTTTCAAAACGTCTTGAAAACACGCTTTAAAACGTTTCTTCTGAAAGCTTTAACAAACGTCTTCAAAAGGTGCTCTCAAACAATTGATTTACTATTTTCAGATATCTCTTTTTGTTCCAGAGATATTTAAGGTTTCAAAATATGCAAATTAGTCAAGTGATGACGTCATAAAATCAACTTAATTATGATCAAATGTGATGGAAAAAGATATCCCAGCCAATTTGTATCAGAAATGCTTGATTCTTTGCAATACGATTCTAAAAGATGTGCCCCAAAATATGAACATACCAGTTTTGTTAGCATGGCAACATACTGGGTTCCAGACCTCCCTGATATTCAAGGAGTTGCTGGCCTCCTTCTGCATTATATTTTGATATTTGCCAATGGTGCCTCATCTTCCATATCCTGCATGCATATAAATACGTTAGATCGAATTTTTTGCTTCCCTAAATGTTTTTCTAGCTTATGATTACCAAGAATATTGAATCAGGTTCAAGGGGACTGGAAAAGAGTGATTTGCCATGGCAGCCGAAGGTGTGTTGCCTGTATAACTATTAGCCTACCAAGTTTCAATGGTCTCTGTTGCAAATTGACCGAGATAGCTCTATTTCTAGACTTGATTTTTTATTGGTTTGAGTAAATGACGTCATCAGTAATCTCATTTCCATGTTTTACACATTTTCAAACTTAAATATCTCCAGAACCAGTGCAGATATTTCCAAACGGTAAATGGCGTTTTTTATCTTTCCTGAAATTCTATATAATAAACTTAAAAATTCAAGGAATGAAAATTTGATCATAGTAGCAGTTTAAGAAACGCCTTCAAAGCATGCTCTCAGACGCTCCAAAACACGCTTCAAATTTTTTTTCAAAACGTCTTGAAAACACGCTCTCGGACGCTTAAATCTACGCTACAAAGCGTTTTTCTTAAAAGCTTTAATAAACGTCTTTGAAACGTGGTCTGATACACGTGAAAACACTCTTCAAAACGCTTTGAAAACCACTCTCAGATACTTCGAAACACGCTTCAAAACCCTTTGAAACGCGCTCTCAGATACTTAAAAACACGCTTCAAAACGCTGATAATACGCGTTCTAAGACGCTTAAAAACACGCTTCAAAACGTCTTTAAAATACGCTCTCAGACGCTTGAAATTACGCATTAAAATGTTTTTCTCAAAACGTCTTGAAAACAAGCTTTAAAACGTTTCTTCCAAAAGCTTGAACAAAAGTCTTCAAAAGGTGGTCTCAGACACTTGATTGACTATTTTCAGATATCTCTTTTTGTTCCAGAGATATTCAAGTTTTCAAAATATGCAAATTAGCCAAGTGATGACGTCATAAAATCAACCGAATTATGATCAAATGTGATGGAAAAAGATATCCCAGCCAATTTGTATCACAAATGCTTGATTCTTTGCAGTAAGATTCTAAAAGATGTTCTCCACAATATGAACATACCAGTTTAGTTAGCATGGCAACATACTGGGTTCCAGACCTCCCTGATATTCAAGGATTTGCTGGCCACCTTCTGCATTATATTTTGATATTCGCCAATGGTGCCTCATCTTCCATTTCCTGCATGCATATAAATACGTTAGATCGAATTTTTTGCCTCACTAAATGTTTTTCTAGCTTATGATTACCAAGAATATTGAATCAGGTTCAAGGGGACTGGAAAAGAGTGAGTTGCCATGGCAGCCGAAGGTGTGTTGCCTGTAAGACTAATAGCCTACCAAGTTTCAATGGTCTCTGTTGCAAATTGAGCGAGATAGCTCTATTTGTAGACTTCATTTTTTATTGGGTTGAGTGAATGACGTCATCAGTAATCTCATTTGCATGTTTTACACATTTTCTAACTTAAATATCTCCAGAACCAATGCAGATATTTCCAAACGGTAAATGGCGTTTTTTATCTTTCCTGGAATTCTATATAATAAACTTAAAAATTTAAGGAATGACAATTTGATCAAAGGAGCAGTTCAACAAACGCCTTCAAAACGTGCTCTCAGAGGCTTAAAAATACGCTCTCAGACGCTTGAAAACACGCATCATAATGTTTTTTCAAAACGTCTTGAAAACACGCTTTAAAACGTTTCTTCCAAAAGCGTTAACAAACGTCTTCAAAAGGTGCTCTCAGACGCTTGATTCACTATTTTCAGATATCTCTTTTTGTTCCAGAGATATTCAAGTTTTCAAAATATGCAAATTAGCCAAGTGAAGACGTCATAAAATCAACCTAATTATGATCAAATGTGATGGAAAAAGATATCCCAGCCAATTTGTATCACAAATGCTTGATTCTTTGCAGTAAGATTCTAAAAGATGTGCTCCACAATATGAACATACCAGTTTTGTTAGCATGGCAACATACTGGTTTCCAGACCTCCCTGATATTCAAGGCTTTGCTGGCCACCTTCTGCATTATATTTTGATGTTTCCCAATGGTGCCTAACCTGCAAAATCCTTCTTGCATATAAATACGTTAGATCGAATTTTTTGCCTCGCTAAATGTTTTTCTAGCTTATGATTACCAAGAATATTGAATCAGGTTCAAGGGGACTGGAAAAGAGTGGGTTGTCATGGCAGCCGAAGGTGTGTTGCCTGTAAGACTATTAGCCTACCAAGTTTCAATGGTCTCTGTTGCAAATTGAGCGAGATAGCTCTATTTGTAGACTTCATTTTTTATTGGGTTGAGTGAATGACGTCATCAGTAATCTCATTTGCATGTTTTACACATTTTCAAACTTAAATATTTCCGGAACCAATGCAAATATTTCCAAACGGTAAATGGCGTTTTTTATCTTTCCTATATAATAAACTTAAAAATTCAAGGAATGAAAATTTGATCATAGGAGCACTTTAACAAACGCCTTCAAAACGTGATCTCAGACGCTTAAAAATAAGCTCTCGGACGCTCCAAAACACGCTTCAAAATTTTTTTTCAAAACGTCTTGAAAACACGCTCTCGAACGCTTAAATTTACGCTTCAAAACGTTTTTTTTATAAGCCTTAACAAACGTCTTTAAAACGTGGTCTGATACATGTGAAAACACGCTTCAAAACGCCTTGAAACGCACTCTCAGATACTTCAAAACACGCTTCAAAACGCCTTGAAACGCGCTCTCAGATACTTGAAAACACGCTTCAAAACGTCTTAAAAATACGCTCTCAGACGCTTGAAAACACGCATCAAAATGTTTTTTTCAAAACGTCTTGAAAACACGCTTTAAAACGTTTCTTCTGAAAGCTTTAACAAACGTCTTCAAAAGGTGCTCTCAAACAATTGATTTACTATTTTCAGATATCTCTTTTTGTTCCAGAGATATTTAAGGTTTCAAAATATGCAAATTAGTCAAGTGATGACGTCATAAAATCAACTTAATTATGATCAAATGTGATGGAAAAAGATATCCCAGCCAATTTGTATCAGAAATGCTTGATTCTTTGCAATACGATTCTAAAAGATGTGCCCCAAAATATGAACATACCAGTTTTGTTAGCATGGCAACATACTGGGTTCCAGACCTCCCTGATATTCAAGGAGTTGCTGGCCTCCTTCTGCATTATATTTTGATATTTGCCAATGGTGCCTCATCTTCCATATCCTGCATGCATATAAATACGTTAGATCGAATTTTTTGCTTCCCAAAATGTTTTTCTAGCTTATGATTACCAAGAATATTGAATCAGGTTCAAGGGGACTGGAAAAGAGTGATTTGCCATGGCAGCCGAAGGTGTGTTGCCTGTATAACTATTAGCCTACCAAGTTTCAATGGTCTCTGTTGCAAATTGACCGAGATAGCTCTATTTCTAGACTTGATTTTTTATTGGTTTGAGTAAATGACGTCATCAGTAATCTCATTTCCATGTTTTACACATTTTCAAACTTAAATATCTCCAGAACCAGTGCAGATATTTCCAAACGGTAAATGGCGTTTTTTATCTTTCCTGAAATTCTATATAATAAACTTAAAAATTCAAGGAATGAAAATTTGATCATAGTAGCAGTTTAAGAAACGCCTTCAAAGCGTGCTCTCAGACGCTCCAAAACACGCTTCAAATTTTTTTTCAAAACGTCTTGAAAACACGCTCTCGGACGCTTAAATCTACGCTACAAAGCGTTTTTCTTAAAAGCTTTAATAAACGTCTTTGAAACGTGGTCTGATACACGTGAAAACACTCTTCAAAACGCTTTGAAAACCATTCTCAGATACTTCGAAACACGCTTCAAAACCCTTTGAAACGCGCTCTCAGATACTTAAAAACACGCTTCAAAACGCTGATAATACGCGTTCTAAGACGCTTAAAAACACGCTTCAAAACGTCTTTAAAATACGCTCTCAGACGCTTGAAATTACGCATTAAAATGTTTTTCTCAAAACGTCTTGAAAACAAGCTTTAAAACGTTTCTTCCAAAAGCTTGAACAAAAGTCTTCAAAAGGTGGTCTCAGACACTTGATTGACTATTTTCAGATATCTCTTTTTGTTCCAGAGATATTCAAGTTTTCAAAATATGCAAATTAGCCAAGTGATGACGTCATAAAATCAACGGAATTATGATCAAATGTGATGGAAAAAGATATCCCAGCCAATTTGTATCACAAATGCTTGATTCTTTGCAGTAAGATTCTAAAAGATGTTCTCCACAATATGAACATACCAGTTTAGTTAGCATGGCAACATACTGGGTTCCAGACCTCCCTGATATTCAAGGATTTGCTGGCCACCTTCTGCATTATATTTTGATATTCGCCAATGGTGCCTCATCTTCCATTTCCTGCATGCATATAAATACGTTAGATCGAATTTTTTGCCTCGCTAAATGTTTTTCTAGCTTATGATTACCAAGAATATTGAATCAGGTTCAAGGGGACTGGAAAAGAGTGAGTTGCCATGGCAGCCGAAGGTGTGTTGCCTGTAAGACTAATAGCCTACCAAGTTTCAATGGTCTCTGTTGCAAATTGAGCGAGATAGCTCTATTTGTAGACTTCATTTTTTATTGGGTTGAGTGAATGACGTCATCAGTAATCTCATTTGCATGTTTTACACATTTTCTAACTTAAATATCTCCAGAACCAATGCAGATATTTCCAAACGGTAAATGGCGTTTTTTATCTTTCCTGGAATTCTATATAATAAACTTAAAAATTTAAGGAATGACAATTTGATCAAAGGAGCAGTTCAACAAACGCCTTCAAAACGTGCTCTCAGAGGCTTAAAAATACGCTCTCAGACGCTTGAAAACACGCATCATAATGTTTTTTCAAAACGTCTTGAAAACACGCTTTAAAACGTTTCTTCCAAAAGCGTTAACAAACGTCTTCAAAAGGTGCTCTCAGACGCTTGATTCACTATTTTCAGATATCTCTTTTTGTTCCAGAGATATTCAAGTTTTCAAAATATGCAAATTAGCCAAGTGAAGACGTCATAAAATCAACCTAATTATGATCAAATGTGATGGAAAAAGATATCCCAGCCAATTTGTATCACAAATGCTTGATTCTTTGCAGTAAGATTCTAAAAGATGTGCTCCACAATATGAACATACCAGTTTTGTTAGCATGGCAACATACTGGTTTCCAGACCTCCCTGATATTCAAGGCTTTGCTGGCCACCTTCTGCATTATATTTTGATGTTTGCCAATGGTGCCTAACCTGCAAAATCCTTCTTGCATATAAATACGTTAGATCGAATTTTTTGCCTCGCTAAATGTTTTTCTAGCTTATGATTACCAAGAATATTGAATCAGGTTCAAGGGGACTGGAAAAGAGTGGGTTGTCATGGCAGCCGAAGGTGTGTTGCCTGTAAGACTATTAGCCTACCAAGTTTCAATGGTCTCTGTTGCAAATTGAGCGAGATAGCTCTATTTGTAGACTTCATTTTTTATTGGGTTGAGTGAATGACGTCATCAGTAATCTCATTTGCATGTTTTACACATTTTCAAACTTAAATATCTCCGGAACCAATGCAGATATTTCCAAACGGTAAATGGCGTTTTTTATCTTTATTGGAATTTTATATAATAAACTCTAAAAATTCAAGGAATGAAAATTTGGTCATAGTAGCCAAACGCCTTCATAACGTGCTTTCAGATGCTTAAAAATACGCTTAAAAACGTTTTCTCTAAAAGCTTTAACAAACGTCTCCGAAACGCGCTCTCAGACCCTTGAAAACACGCTTGAAAACGTCTTTAAAATACGCTCTGAGACGCTTGAAAACACGCTTCAAAATGTTTTTTTACAACGTCTTGAAAACACTTTCTCAGACGCTTAAAATTACGCTTCAAAACGTTTTTTTTTAAAAGCCTTAACAAACGTCTTCAAAACGTGGTCTCAGACACTGTTTAAAACGCCTTCAATTGCGCTATCAGATACTTGAAAACACGCTTGAAAACTCCTTAAAACGCGCTCTGAGATACTTGAAAACACGCTTCAAAACGCTCCTAATACACGCTCTCCGACGCTTAAAAACACGCTTCAAAATGTTTTTTTTTCACAACGTCTTGAAAATACGCTCTCAGACGCATAAAATTACGCCTTATAACGTTTTTTTCAAAAGCTTTAACAAACGCCTTCAAAACGTGGTCTCAGACACGTGAAAACACGCTTCAAAACGCCTTGAAACGCACTCTCAGATACTTGAAAACACGCTTTAAAACGTCTTAAAAATACGCTCTCAGACACTTGAAAACAAGCTTAAAAATGTATTTTTTCAAAACGCCCTGAAAACACGCTCTCAGACGCTTAAGATTACGCTTGAAACGTTTTTTTCAAAAGCTTTAACAAACTTCTTCAAAACGTGGTCTCAGAGGCTTGAAAACACGCTTTGAAACGATTTTTTCAATACGCCTTGAAAACATGCTCTCAGAC
>OX421449.1:135000-145000 GCA_949126865.1 Montipora capitata
TCGAAAGACTCATCAATAAACAACAGAAAGTCCTTTGAAACGTGGCTATTTTATACCGTTAACGCTTCGGTCGAGGAAACATTCGAAACCCGTTCATCAGCGCGATGGCAGAAGAAGCCAAGAACGTCCGTCGCGTCGCCAAATCAAGATTCACCAGAAAAAGGAACGAACTCCTGAAGTCCATCTCATCAGCCAGCAATCACGAACTCGTGGAAAACAACTACGCTCAATTCCTGGAAGCATGGAACGTCCTGGAAACAAAGCACGATCTCTACGCGATGCTTTTATCAGACGACGCCGAGCTAGAAGCCGCCGAAACATGGATCAACAAAGTACAGGAGGAGTTCACCGAAGCGACAAAAGCTAAGATTAACTTTATTAACCACATAGCGGACGTGCAAATGAGAGCGCGCGCGGAAACGGAACAAAGGGATAAGGCGAACAAAGAACGCGAGCAAATGGAACGATTCTTTGATCAAGCAATGATCAGACGAGAAACAGCGCGAGCCATATTTGAAACAGCTTGTCAAAGCGCTTCGCAGACACTCAGCGCGGACAAAGTAGAGCCGTCTACGGCGAAGAAACTTCAGAAACAGATTGACGAAGCTTTCGCGGAATGCAAACTAGCGAATAGAGCGCTACTCGATTTATCTACGCGAGAATCTGCAGCCAATGAAATTAAATGGCTCCAAGCTACTCAAGCGACGTATAACGAGATGAACGCTAAACTCGAAACACACCTCGTAGGCGAACATGAACGCGAACTGCAGCCGCAGATCAAAGGAGAAAAGAGCAATCACCTACAACTAGAGAAAATCAAAATGCCCCGATTTGAAGGAGAGTTGAGAGAATATCCATCCTTCAAAAGAGACTTCCAGAAACAAGTCATGCCGCACCTTACGGAAGATACATTATCCTACACGTTGCGTTCCTGTCTCGGAAAAGAACCTTCAGCTCACGTAAAGAGCGTCGACGATGACGTTTACGAGATGTGGAAGCGACTCGACGAAAAATACGGGGACCCAGCGAAAGTCACGGACGTGATAATTAATGAGATAAGACGCGTAAGATCCATCCGCGAAGGCGAAAACAAGCGATTCATGGAGCTGGTAGAAATCATAGAAGACGGATATCGTGACCTTAAGACACTTGGCTTGGAAGCTGAAATAACCACAACGAGCTCAGTAAGCATCATAGAGAGAAAACTCCCGCCAGACGTACGCAAAGAATGGGCTAAACTATTAAGTTCTGACGACAGCACTGTGGACAAAACCAACAAGTTTCCGAGCCTGCTCAAATTTTTACTTACGCAAAAACGCGCTATCGAGTACGACGGTTCTGATCTTCGCGCGCAGGGCCCAGCCATAACGAAGGCAGTTGTCCATTACGCCACAGCGGATGAAAGACACGACAGCCGCAGCCAGAGAACTTACAGCAAGTGCGTCGTTCACGAAAACTCGAATCATCGTACCAAGGATTGTAGAGTATACCTCGATAAAACAGTAAGCGAAAGACTGTCGACATTGAAAGAAAAAGGTGCGTGTTTTTCCTGCCTCAGAACCGGTCACCGATCACGCAATTGCCGCTCTAAAAGGGATTGCGGCGTCAATGAATGTAAGAAGAAACATCATCCCACATTACATGAAGAAGATCAGACAGAGACTCCAAGCGCATCCGCAATATCCAGTACATGCAGCTATGGGGGTAATGAGACCTGCATCCTCCAGTTGCAACAAATAAAAACTTCTAGAGGACATGCAAACGTCTTGTGGGACAACGCATCATCCATTAGCCTCATAACCCGCGACAAAGCACGGGAAGAAAGACTGCGCGGAACGCCACTTGAAATCTCTCTGGTGAAGGTGGGAGGGAAGGAAGAGAAGATAAGTTCCAGAAAATACAAATTGCCGCTCATTGATCTCAAGGGCGAAACGACGCTTGTGGAAGTTTGCGAAATAGACAAAATTACCACCGACATTCAAAGTGTTAACATGGATAAGGCACTTGACGCTCTCCAGATACAAAGGGGCGACGTGACTCGGCCGAAAGGCGCCGTTGACGTCCTCATTGGGTATGATTACGCAGGCTTCCACCCAGTAAAAGAAAGAAATGTCGAACACCTAATGTTATTGAAGAATCGTTTTGGACGATGTATAGGCGGGACACACCCTTCCATTCGGGAGAAGAACCACAAATCAGCATTCGACGCATGTGCAAACCACCTAAAGGCAGTCAAAATTGACGACTTCTACAATATCGAGAGATTAGGTGTTAGCTGCACGCCGCGCTGCGGAGGCTGCAAATGCGGAAAATGCGCTCCTGGAACCAGCGACTACACTCTGAAAGAAGAAAGGGAGCTCCATCTCATCGAGAAAGGCCTTGAATTTAACGAACAGGAAAAATGCTGGATCGCTGAATATCCCTGGATTCGCGACCCACACGACCTGCCAGATAACAAAAGAGCTGCCTTTGGAAGACTCTTAAGCACCGAGCGAAGATTATTGCGAAATCCCGAACATAGCAGAGTTTATCAAAATCAAGTTGAGGACATGGTAGAACGAGGAGTAGCTAGAAAACTAAGCAAGCAAGAGCTCGAGAATTATAAAGGCCCTATCCACTACATCTCCCACCACGATGTTCTAAAGCCTGATTCGAAATCGACTCCAGTGAGGATCGTCTTTAACAGCAGCGCGAACTATATGGGACACGTCCTTAACGAGTACTGGGCAAAGGGTCCCGATCTGTTAAATAATCTTGTAGGAATCCTCGTGCGATTCAGAGAACACGAAATTGGATTCATCGGAGATGTGAAAAAGATGTATCACACCGTGAAGACCAAGATCATAGAGCAACACACGCATCGTTTTCTATGGCGCGACATGAACACAAGCAGGGATCCGGATACGTACGTTATACAAAGAGTTTCATTTGGAGACAAACCCTCGGGTACCATAGCGACCGTAGCCATGAGAAAGACAGCGGAACTATCAAAAGAGAATTATCCACAAGCCGCGAATACCGTAATATCCAACTCGTACATGGATGACATTGTAGACAGTGTACATAGCGACGCACAAGCTAAGCAACTAACTAATGAGATTGAGGCAGTCCTAGTCAAGGGAGAATTCAAGATAAAGGGTTGGTTCTATTCGAACGACAAAACAGCAAACGAAATGGCTTTAGAACCCAACCAGCAAAATTCATCAACCGAGAAAGTACTCGGCGTCATTTGGAGTACAGACAAGGATCAATTCCGGTTTAAAGTGGGAATAGACTTAACTCTGACGAAAGCCAAAGGACGCATCAAAGAAAACCCAACTACTGGCGAAATAACGAAGAGGATTATCCTCTCACAGATAAACCGCGTGTATGACCCTCTTGGTCTAGCAGCTCCCGTTACGGTCGGAGCGAAGATTTTGATGCGCCAGCTTTGGGCAACAGAAAAGAAACTCGGCTGGGACGACCCTGTCCCTGAGAAGCAAAGGATTAACTGGCTGGAATTCTTCCAAGATCTGCGCAATATGGATCAAGTTATATTTCCAAGATGCCTCAAACCATCAGGTACACTCGGTCTGCCGACTCTTATCATATTCAGTGACGGGTCAGACAACGCTTACGGGGCATGTGCTTACATCAGGTGGACATTACTGGCCAACAAATTTGAAACCAGACTGATCATGTCAAAGAACCGACTCTCGCCAAACAGGAAATTATCGATCGATCGAATTGAACTTTGCGCGGCAGTCTTAAGCAAAAGGCTTAAAAACTTTCTGGACAAAGAATCCCGCTACAAGTTTGCGAAATACTACCATATAGTCGATTCTCAAATAGTGCACGGGATGATCCGAAAGGAATCTTACGGCTACAATACATTCGCCGCTACTCGCATCGGAGAGATACAGGAAGGTACCAATCCCCAAGACTGGTATTGGGTCGAGAGTGATAAAAACATCGCCGATTGGATAACAAGAGGTAAGCGACCAAGCGATATCAAAAGCGAAAGCGACTGGCAAAAGGGACCTAGATTTCTACAACTCCCGGAATCAGAATGGCCAATAAGTAAAGTAGTCCATCACCCAGAGTTACCAATGAAAACGGCATTAACAACACTTGCTGCAGAACAGGACTCGCTCGCGAGAAGAATTGATATAAACAGGCATTCAAGTTACAACAAACTGTTAAGAGTAACAGCACGTGTTTTAGCCATGTACGCAAGAGAACCAGTTAGTCTGAAGAATGCGACAAAGACCCTGACGCCGGACGATATTTCTAAAGCAGAAAGGTTTTGGATCATTGATGCGCAAAGAAAAATGCTTACAAACGTCAAAAAATCTAAATATAAGCGTTTGTGTCCAAAGCGCAG
Source organism: Montipora capitata (assembly GCA_949126865.1). NCBI lineage: Eukaryota > Metazoa > Cnidaria > Anthozoa > Scleractinia > Acroporidae > Montipora > Montipora capitata. The sequence continues at coordinate 139,364 of OX421449.1, forward strand.
AGAAGATGGAGTAATAGTGGTTGGTCATCGGACCGGCAAATGGGTGCACTTGAGCTACGATAAGAGAGAAGTGATCCTCATTCCTCGTGAGCATCGTTTCTCTAAGCTTTATGCGGAACATATACATCGAAAAGGTCACCATGGCGTGTCGACGACCGTAAGCAAAATTCGATTACGATTCTGGATTCCTCAGATTCATAACATAGTAAAGTCCATTAGATACAACTGCGTCACTTGCAAGAAACTGGACGAAAACCTCAACAAGCAGGTCATGGGACAGCTTCCAGAAGAGAGACTTATGCCCTCACCACCCTGGCATAGTACAGCCATCGACCTTTTCGGACCGTTTAAAATAAGAGACCAGGTAAAGAAGCGAACAATCGGAAAGTGTTATGGGGTATTGTTCAACTGTATGAGCACAAGAGCAGTTCATATTGACTTGGTAGGCGATTACAGTACAGAGGCATTTCTACTTGCGCTGAGACGGTTTACATCCCTCAGAGGATATCCTGCAAAGCTATACTCTGATAACGGTCCGCAGTTGGTAGCAGCTAGTGAAGAACTCCAGAATATGACGAAGAAATGGAACTTAAAAGAACTCGAAACATTTGGAGTGAACGAAGGATTAAAGTGGGAATTCGCATCCGCGGACGCACCATGGCAGAACGGAATATCAGAAGCCCTTATAAAATCGATAAAGCGAGCTATTACTACAGCGATCGGACAGAGCGTTATGACATTTCCAGAATTTCAGACAGTCCTTTACGAAGTATCTAATTTAGTCAACGAGAGGCCGATCGGTCGTCATCCAACTTCACCTGAAGACGGAGCATATCTCTGCCCGAATGACATCTTGTTAGGACGTTCTTCAACAAAGGTTCCTAACGGGCCATTTAATGAAAGCGCAGACCCCAGAAAGCGCTTTTACTTCATACAAAACGTTGTTGACGCATTCTGGAGCAGATGGACACGAGACTATTTCCCAAGCTTGCTCGTACGCCAGAAATGGCATACTTGTAAACGTGATGTCATGGTCGGCGATATCGTGTTAATTCAAGACAGTAACCAGATAAGGGGGAAATGGAAGCTCGGACGCGTCATAGCAGCTAACCCCGGAAAAGATGGCAAGATCAGAAAAGTTACAATTCAGTACAAGAATCCAGCACCGAATGAAAAAGTTGGTATATACAAGGGTCGAGGATATTCAACAATCGAGCGACCTGTACAGCGTCTAATCGTACTGGTTCCTTTCCACGATGATGAAGATTCAAAGGACATTAAATGAAACTAACTTACGAAATGTAAATTAAGAATTAGGTCAATACCTTCGGGAGGCGGGGAGTGTTTCGGCCGCGACGAAATTAGATACGTCATAGCTACTTAATTAGGTTAATCACCGTTAATAACATTAGTACGGCAAGCTTCCTCCCGAAGTCGACATCTAAGGCCATCGGGTATGTAAAATCTGTGGTTCGTTTTCTTTGAACTTTGTTCATATAACCTGATAAACTGTTTATAATCATAGGTTTCGAAAGACTCATCAATAAACAACAGAAAGTCCTTTGAAACGTGGCTATTTTATACCGTTAACGCTTCGGTCGAGGAAACAGATGTCAAGACTACTTTTTATTTTACTTTTAAAAATATCTTCTTCATCCTTTGTTTTAAATTCATAGTTACTTGATTCTAATTTAATTCTCATGAACCTTTGAATATAACCTTTGAATAAATCATCACTCGTTTTATCAAAATGCCATACTTCAAATACCCTTAGTATTTTATACCCTTTGGAAATTGCTTTGTTAACTTCATCTGTTGTCCAAGTTCCAATGAACGATCTTTTATTATTATCATGATAACGATTATTTTGGTTTTTTGTTTCAGTGCATGTTTTACATAATGTGAAAATCAATTTTTCATAATTATCAACTTTTATCCTTTGAGGTAAAACAGGATGATATAATTTTTTTGGAGGTAATACTTTACATTTAATTAAACCAAACCATTTCTCATTATATTTTTCAGGATTGAATATCTTTGTAGGGTGACCAATTGGATATTTTTTGTAATATTGAACTGTTGGATATAAAGAACAGAAATCAACATAACGGCCAAATTCATTTTCTTTAAAATTGTATAAAGGTTTTGTTGCATTAGTTCTTCCACCATAAAAAGCATCTCTTGGATTTAGAGGATCAACTATTTCTTTGTTGTAATTTTTTACAAACTTTTGAAAATCTTTGTTATTTTTTAGTTGACATTCATATGTTGAAACATGTTTGTATCCAGCTTTTTTTATTATCTCAATTTTTTAATTTGTATCTTTATTGAATGTTCCAATACACCGAATTCATAAATGGCGGCCAACCTGGGTCGAGTTAGCGGCCAAACATGAGACCGAGGCGTTTTAGGGTAAACATGCAGTATTTTTGAGGAGGGAAGGAGAAAATGAACGATCGACGTACGGAAAATTACATTCCTAGTTCTTCTTTAATTGCTAGAAGGTCATTGGTATTAAAAAATGATGAGCTACAGTTGTGGCTGAAATGTTGGAACGATTATGCTTAAAGATCAAATTGTAAAGAGGTAAATTTTAACCTTTAGTAAGCTTACATCGCTCGATCCGGCTTAAGCTTATGGCATAATTGTGTAAAATCAAGTCATCTGTTTGAAGAAATTAAAAAGAGCTCTTGTTTTTCTTTTTGTTGCTATTGCTTTTTTAAGAGTCGAAGAATACATCATTCAAGGGAAAGACAGTTTTCTTATTAATTCGGATCCGGATTCATTGTACAAAAAGCGAAACTTTGCCAAGCAGGGTGCGATTTGTGCTGTTGTTGACTCAAACTCTGATGAGATTTCTTATACAAATCTGAGGCAAAATTCTCCGAAAGGTAAAAGTATTAGGTGCTCTCTGGTGGAGAAAATGCCGCTTTTTAAGAGACAGAAATGAAGAAGTTTAATAGGGAAAGCGGGTTAGGGTTAGGGTTTAGGGTTTAGGGTTTGTCCCAACCAGCTGGAAGAAGGGGAAACCTCTTGAAGATCTATGTGTTGGTATTATTTAAAAAGCTGGTAGTACCTTGAATATTTTTAAATGTTTATATTATAGTTTAATTTATTCAAATCTGTTCTATTGTACTGTCTCATGGGGACGTACCTACCTTACTAAATTAAACTGTTTACTACTGCTACAGAAAAGAGTACTAAGGATTATAACACAATAAGGCTGGCGAAATCATAGCAGACCCCTGTTTACTAGATTAGATATACTGAACATATTTCAAATTACTAAATTACAAATGGGTGAGCTTGTATAAAAACATCAAAATAACTTGCTTCCTGATATTTATGACTCCTATTTCACAAACATCAGAGAGGCCCATCGATATTGTACACGTGCAAGATCAAACCAGAATCTGTTTATACCTCGGCCAAGAGCGAAGTAAGGCAAATTCAGTTAGATTTGTCACAGCCGATAATTGGAATAAAGTACCTTAACATACCAAAAATGCTTCCTCTCTCCAAAGCTTTAGAAAAGAGTTAAAAGTTCATCTGTTTACATCCAAAGCCCGAGAATGACATCTTGTTTAGCTGTGGTTGCACCATGTCATTGTTTTGCTTTGTTTCGTCAGTTTTGTTTGTTTACTTTCTAACTCAAACTTAGTAATTAACCCAATTGTAGTCTATTTTACTTTATTTCTTGGTTTCCACAACGTAGTCTATCATGTCTGCCTGCTATTTAATATTATATATTAATATTAATACCTTGTATGAATGCTAGATTAGGTGTGCGAACACTACTAACCCTGTGGGTTTTTGCTCGCACATCTCCACTCCACATTTCTGTGACATGTATTATTAATTTGTATTGTTTTATCTGTGGAAATAAAGGAACCTATGAACCTAGGAGGACGAGTATCTTAAGAATAGAATGTACTAGCGACGACAAGCCCTTTTTGTTTTTGCTGTAAATGCTATCACTGCTTCATGCAGAAAAATGACGAACCACTAATTTTAAAGCGGCCTTCACACAGCAAACTAGTTTGCAAACTCGTGTTGGCAAACTCAAGTTGGTGTGTGTGAAAGACACAACAACAGTTGTTAAACATGTTGGCAAACTATTGGCAAAAATAGAGACAAGTTCTATTTGTCGCCAACGAATTAGCAACGTGCTTGCCGACTGTTTTTGTGCCGTTCACACACTCCAGCCTGAGTTTGTTAAACTTGAGTTTGCAAACTCAAGTTTGCCGTGTGAAGATAATAAGATAGTAATGTGTATTGCATCTGGAGTTGTTGTGGAACTCCGCTTGTTCATGGATGGCGTGTAAGGCCGGTTATTGTAACCACTCTTTGGCTCTTACGCTTAAAATTTGTAAATTTTCCTTGTTTGAAAGTGGAGGTACAAAAGATTTAATCAGTGATGCGGCAGCAAAATCCTAAGGCATACATTAGTAAGCTTCAAACCTCACCAGAGTTTGAATCAACAACAGCACAACTCGCACCCTGCTTGGCAAATTTTGTGTACAACAAATTCGAATCCGGATCCATAAGAAAACTGTCTTTCCCTTGAATGATGTATTCTTGGACTCTTAAAAAAGCAATAGCAACAAAAAGAAAAACAAGAGGATTTTTTAATTTCTTCAAACAGATGACTTGATTTCACGCAACTACGCCGGATCGAACGATGTAAGCTTACTAAAGTTAAAAATTTACCTCTTTACAATTTAATTTTTAAGCAGAATCGTTCCAACTATTCAGCCAAAACCGTAGCTCATCATTTTTTTAATACCGATGACCTTTTCCCACTTAAAAAAAAACCAGGAATATAATTTTGCGCACGTCGATCGTTCATTTTCTCCTTTCCTCCTTCGAAAATAAGGCGTGTGTATCCTAAAACGCCTCGATGTCATGTCTGGCCGCCAGTCTACCCAGGTTGGCCGCAATTTATGAATTCGGTGTATGTCTTTTTGATCTTTATCGTTGATAAAAACAACCATAGAATTCATATACAGTATTATTTTAGTCACAATAACCATCTACTTTATATATTTGACTATTTATTGTCAATTGTTTTTCACAACCATTTAAGGCATGCTGTATTTGTATGTTATTTTTTTGTGCAATGTAATCTAACCACATAATAGAAGTTTTACTGAAATTGTCTGTTTTAACATATTCAGGAACCACAGCAAGTGTTTTTTCAGGCATATAATTTGCACGATAAATCGACATACAAACACTAGCAATTGTAATATACCTTAATGGATCAATATTTTCCAATTTTATGAAGTCTTCTCTAAACTTTATCATTGATCTTCTGAGTATATCAACATCAGATCTGCAATATTCAATCAACTCCTTATTAAAATCAAAAACATATTTATTATTAACACGTTCATCATACCATTTCTAAAAATTTTCTCGTTCATCATCTTTCATTTGATTGTATCCATGGTGTTTTTTTGCTGGTATACAACCAACATAGTTTTTATGGCATTCTTTGTTAAAGTAATGTGGAAAATATCCTTTTTTGAGTTCACCCAAACCAAATGTTTTTGGGAAAGATTTTAATGGCATCTGTAGAGAGTTTATCACACCATTTCAAAAAATTTTAAACTATGAATGAAACGAATTCTTAAT
>OX421449.1:150000-167500 GCA_949126865.1 Montipora capitata
AGGATAGAAACTTATGACACGTGATGTAAAACTTGTTTACTTTAATTCATTGCGTGAGCAACTTTGTCCCAAAATGGTGACACGCAGTTTGAGAACGTTACAGTATTAGACGGTTTCTACTGACTGTTTTTTTCATAACAACTCCATTGTAGGCTAATTTTATATCGCTTAACATTTTTCGAGTCTAATTTCGCTAGACAAAACCAACAAGAAAAGAAAACAACGACATTGTGTTAGTGTGCCCGAGTCACCACTGTCTTAATTAAATTTAGCAGGATATTTTTTCTCAGTGAATTGACAATGTCACCGTGCACATTTGCCTCAAAAATGGCTATTTTCTGTACTATAGTGTCCAAAACAATCGAGTCACCTTCTGTGTTAACTGCCCTTTCTCACTGTTTTATCATCGTGGTTCAATTGTGCATATTTCTCACCGAAAAAGCTTTCTTAAAAATGGTGACTCGTTGGTGACTCGTTGAATTACAGATGCACGCTAATTAACTTTGTGAGAAGATCAAGGCCGAATAGAACGGGAGCATGGGGAAATACACTGTTGTTCTTTTTCGGGAATTTGTGCCGCATGAAATGAATGAAAAGACTTTCGACCATCTAACAAAGGTGAACTCTTCCTTGCTGGCGCAAAATATTGGAGAATCGGGTGAAATGTCAACGTCCCGTGCGGAATGTGTTTTGAGTGTAGGTAAATGAACTTTGTGGCCTTCAAAAAGAAGTGGACAATCGTGCCGAGCGTTAATTTAGGGACACCAACGAACGTCATTTGAGAACTGAATCATTTCATCGCTTTCAGTACTGACAGCATCAACCAAAGCGATCGTGGTCGTACCACAGGATTACAAAACCGTTCGAAACAGAGTTTAGAGAATTTATAAAGTGTTTTGCCACAACCAGCAACCCCCGTTAACAAGATATTACGATATTTTCCTTCACGCAATAAAACTGGAACGGCCTCTGCAAATTCATCCTGGTTAAGGTCGTTCCTAAGCAGAACATGCTCAGCCACAGTCAACCTTCTATGAAATGGCTTTTTTTTTCTTTGGAACGAGAAAGAACAACCAATTTCAAACAAACCTGAACATAATGTATGTTTCCATTTATTGTCGAATTTATCACAAATATGGCGCAACATCTCACTCTAGGCCGCTAGAAATCAGGGGTTTCCTTCTCCTAAAATGTAGCATATTTCCCACCAATTCTTTTCATAACTGAAATTCCTCAAAAATACAGTCCCGGACAAAATTGTTGAAACACTTTACAATACCTTGCCCTCCCACAATGTTGTTTTGGCAAATGGGCTCAGAAACTCGCGTTAAAACAACATTGTGAGGGAAGAGTGAGCTGCGAAAGCGTCAGATCTGCATAGTCGTGTACTGTTCCAACGAATTTTGTCACAGACTGTAGTTTCTTCTTATAATCTCTTTTCATAACTTTATCAATTCTTAATACATCTTGCTTGGCTTTTAATAATTCAGGCTCATAAATACTGCCTTGTATACACCGAATTCACAAATAGCGGCTAACCTGGGTCGACTGGCGGCCAGACATGACATCGAGGCGTTTTAGGATAAACAGGCAGTACTTTCGAGGAGGGAAGGAGAAAATAAAGGATCGACGTGCGGAAAATTACATTCCCGGTTCTTCTTTAAGCACGAGAAGGTCATGGGTATTAAAAAAATGATGAGCTACGGTTTTGTTTAAGAAACCTCACCAGAGTTTGAATCAACAACAGCACAACTTGCACCCTGCTTGGCAAATTTTCGCTTTTTGTACAACGATTCGGATCCGGATTAATAACAAAACTGTCTTTCCCTTGAATGATGTATTCTTCGACTGCTTAAAAAGCAATAGCAACAAAAAGAAAAAGAAGAGCTCTGTTTAATTTCTTCCAAACAGATGACTTGATTTTACACAATTATGCCATAAGCCTAAGCCGGATCGAGCGATGTAAATTTACCTCTTTACATTTTGCGGTTTAAGCAGAATCATTCCAACATTTCAGCCACAACCGTAGCTCATCATTTCTTAATACTGATGACCTTCTGGCACTTAAGAAGAACCAGGAATGTAATTTTCCGCACGTCGATCGTACATTTTCTCCTTCCCTCCTCAAAAATACGTGTTTATTTTAAAACGCCTCGATGTCATGTTTGGCCGCTAACTCGACCCAGGTTAGCCGCCATTTATGAATTCGGTGTATCTCTTCGTCACTTAGATCCCTTAGTTTGTAAGTAATAGGATTAGTGTATTGGAATTTATCAATTATAAACACTTCTTCAGTCCAATTTGGAGTGTATCCTTTGTCAAAAGTATTTCTTTGATATTTGCTTATCCTGACTTTATCACTAATCTTAAATTTTGGTTTGGATGATAATTGCTCCATATCACCGTATAAACTTAAACACACTATTCTTTCATTCTTTTTATTTGAAGCTTCTCTTGGTGACATTTTTATTGAACTGTGTTTAGTGTTGTTATACTCTTTTAATATTTTAGGCAAAAAGTCTAAATATTGTGTATTGCCCTGAACTGTAAACTGTTTCCACGTTTTATTTTTAATTGTGCGATTCCATCTTTCGACTACTGATGATTTTTCTTCATTTTCTGTTGAATAGATTTTTATTTTATTATTAGCTAAGAGATCTTTTCCCTGTTTGTTATAAAACTCACTTCCTTTATCAGTCCACAAATATTCTGGTTTTCTCCCATTTTTGAAGATGATTTGAAATGCTTCTCTAATTGTCTCTCCTTGTTTATTTTTCAATGGTACAATCCATCCATATTTACTAAAAACATCTATCACCATAAGCAAATACTTGTATCCTTTGTTCCATTTACTAAATTGCGGCATTTAAAGTAAGTCTGCAGCCCATATATCATCAATATGATTAACAATAACACGCCACCGAGTAGATTTTCGTTTGATTGGTTTGTGTAGCTCATCTGCTAACTGTTTCTGCCGATTATTTTCTTAAGAGATTAAAACCAAGAGATTTAACACCAAGTCCTAGTTTCTGTTTTGTGTTTATTACATTTCGAGCTAAAAAATGACCCCATTGCCTTTCACTGTATGGAGAATTATCTAAGGCTTGAACGATTTTCCTATCAGCATCGGTTTTACATTTTCTATCATATTTACAAACAGCATAATCAACATCATATTGCATTGCAATAGCATCAGTTTGTCCTGTCGGTTGATCATATATTTCCAATATTTCTCCTGTTTTTGGATCATATTTAAGCTGTTGTTCAAGAGGATTGTAAGAACCTGTGTATTTATGACCAGGTAATGTAAAACCTGATTGTGGTCTTGGTAATTTACCAATAGCTTTATGTAAATCAAAAGCGCTTCCATCTAAACCTTTTCTATTTGATGTATATTTTTTCTTAATTTACTGATTCCATAATTTATAGCTTCTTTTGTTAAGCAGGATTTCTTAATGCTTCTGATGTATAATATCTACTACCCATTTCAACTGTTTTTTTTAACCAAAATAAGGAACTCCTTTGGTTAAAATGATTCTGCTGCTGTATTACCTAAATTTTACATAATTCCTTTGCCCTTCACCAGCGGGCTAATTAGTTTCCCTGATCTTTAACAAATCTAGTTTTTTTAATGCCACATTCAGCACAAGTACAATAAAACATTAATCTTCCATTTTTAGATGTTTTATAGCCACTTGGTTCAACACATTCAGTTTGTTTTTTCTGTTTTACGCAATACGATTTCATTATATATGAATTAGATATTTTTAGAATAATTATAAAACTATTGTTAACCCATTGATCATTTATATCAAATTTAGCATTATGGATTGTTTTTAATATGCTTTTTCCATTTTGTCTTTCAAATAAGTAATAAAGACACCAATATCCACATAAACACTTTATCTCTCTTGTATTTCATCTCCAGAATAGATTATTTGTTTGTTGCTTGTATTAAGATAAGTTTCAACTTTTTTAGACATTATTAAACCGAAAGAATCAAAGTATTCTGCTTGTTTGTCTATATTTCTATATGCAACCCAATGTGTACCCTGTCCAATCATTGTATCTAAATTGATTATACCACATTCTTTTTGAATTTGTTTTGGATGATTATCTCTTGAATAAATGCCTCTAAAATGTTTTATACCAAGCTTTTTAACCCAATCAATCAAATCAAAGTTGCTCAGTGGTTTATTGATAAATTTTATATGAACTGGCCTAATATTGGGATTTTGTTCCATGTTTGACTTTGTGGTATTCCCAACATTGAAGTTCGTAATCCTTTTCCCTTTTTTGATCGTGTGTTTTTTTTAATCCAAAACCAACTTGATTTCCCCATGATCCATGTATTGCTGGAATCCCATAATTTGGTTTATTTAAAACATCATAATTTAATAACGAACTACCTTTTTTAGGTCCATAAACAGGTAATGATCTACGAGATCGTGATCTATCAACCTGTAATCCTTTACCAAACAGTTTTGGAAGTAAATTCATTGCTAATGGTATACCTAATGAAGCAAGAGCAGACCAAAAACCACCATGCTGCATTTGTCTTTTTGTTGGTCTTAAATACATATTTCCACCTGTTTGATAAGCATTATTGAGATCCCTCTTTTGTTTTGCTGTCAATAAATTTAGCATTGGAACCATTTGCGTTAATTTATTGCTTGGTATTATCATTCCTCCTTTTTTACCAAATATTTTATCAATAATGTTTTCACCTAATATCCAGCTAAGGCTCTTGTTAACAAAGGAGCTCCAATTTTTGATACAGCTGGTATTACTTTTGGTAATAATTTAGTTGCTAATGTGCTAAAACTATTACCACCAACTTTTCTAATTTGTGTTTTGGAAATTTTAATATCAGTTCCTGTGCCATTTTTCATTGATTTTTGTATTCTTTTAATTGTTTTTGTAAACATACGTTTATCAGGACCAGATAATTGAGAATTTGATAATTTTAATGTTACTGGTGATTTGCTGTTAATAGCTATTGCTAATGTTTGTTTTTGGTTTTGTGATAATTTTACACCGTGAGAAATGTATCTTGTTGTCATGTATATAATAAAATTAAATAAAAACGTGTATTATCATATTATACACAAGATATATTTAATTAATAAAAGAAAGAATATTTTATCTGAATAACAGTTACGGTTAGGGTTAGGGTTTCAACATCCTGCTCACTCAAAACAAGAGCATAAATAGAAAAAGCTGTTGCTGTTACTCCTGATAATTTATAGTGAAAAGTTAGTTTAACAGTAGAATCTTTTAAATCAGATCGCTGCTTAGTTAGATCAAAATATAAAAATGAATAAAGTAAATGACAATTGCTTCTATTTCATGAAGTTCCTTGTGAATATTCACTATTTGCATGAACATATTTTAAAACATCACGATAAACACGAGTCATATCAGTAACTGGTTCATAATGTCTATCAGGATATACAATTCCATTACCTATTTCTAACCAAGCATCAGACAATGTTCTTGGATCAGTAGATACTAAAAATGTATTGTACAAAAATGGATTTGCTGTTTGTTCATCAATATTGGCATCATTAATAAAAAATACAAATACATGTCTTGGTTTTGTTTCTCCTGAACTTATTACATAATTTCCTGTTTGATTTTGCGTCGAATTGCTTCTTGAAACAGTTTCTTTCAAGTAAGTCCATTTTTGTGATTTGAGATAATTGCTTGCATACATGCCTTGTCCATCACCATTAAAAATAATTTGCGGCACAATCAACTGCATTCTTGTAAAAACAACACGAGAATTATCAGCTCCTTGCCAAATAACTTGATTATCTGAAGCTAAATCAAACAATATTTCCACTCTAGTTTGTGGAAGTAATTTATCTTCAAGTCATTCAAACAGACTATAGCGATTCAAAGGTAATTCATAATTAACAACATTTGAAGTACCTAACATTGTCTTTCTTTGATGAAATCCTTTGTTATAAGTAGCTTGAGCTGGTCTCATTTCGGTCGATCTATTTGTATCTAAATAATAAAATTCATTTGTAGCTGTACTTTCAGCATAAGAATTTGAATATTCAAGCAAATTTTTGATATTAACACTGTGATTTACATCATTACAATCACCTACTTTGACTGAAATGTCTTTGATCATACTATGAATACCGTTTACTATTCCATTTAAATCATTTGCAGCGATATTTGTTCCGTCCATTTTTTGTACTTTAAAAGACATTGAAATTCTTGCATTATACCAATCTGAAGGTGACATGCTATTAGTATTATCTGCAAGAAATCTATGGTTTTGCTTTTTTGACTAGTATTATTAGCAGGATTTGCTGTTACTAAAGGTGTTTCCAATTCATAAGATATATCTTCAATGCGTTCAACATATTTTGGATCTCTAAACATTTTATACTAATACATTATATAATTTTTGTTTTTTCTTTTAAGTCTACCACCAGTAATTAATCTATTCATTCTTTCTGCTATTTCAAAATCTGCTAGTTCTTGTGACGTTTTTGGTTTATGATTTGTTGGAATTGATTTAATTTCAGGCTTAACCTCTATTGGTATAACTGTACATTCCATCAACAAGTGAAATAGTTTCCCATGTTGAGCCATTATCATTTGAATATTTTATTTGATTATTACCATAAGTACTATTAATATTATGCCAACTAAATGTCATACTCAATCTATCAAGTGCTATACCACTTTTTTTTTCTTCACTTAAATAAATAGGAGGAGAAAATTTAACAATAAAATTTTCTGGTTTATTTTTACCAATTTTTTCTCTATTAATTGATGAAATGTGTAAAGCTCGTTCGTTCATTTTATAATATTAAATTACGTGTTCTTTCAAAAGCCCTGACAATTGATTATTATCAATAGCACCAAACTTGTTTAATGTATGAGCTATTTGACTGAATTTATTTTGAACACCATTATTACCAGCTAAAATCGATCCACCTAGTAATTCTAATCTGTCTAACAAATAATTGATATTATTATAATAAAGTACACCGGAGCCAATTTTGCTAAATTTTTTACTTGATCTTTGTATTGGAATTTCACTAAGTTTGTTTAATTGATCAAACAACATTTTTGAAAGATTGCTGTAATTCGTTTTGCTGTTAAATCTTTTTGTTATCAAATCAATTAAATCAAAATCAGCTTGTTCATCCAATACTTTTTTACCATTTTTTGTTGCAACTAATTTTAATTGACCAAATAATTTTGGCAAATCAATATTTAAACCACCATATTGCCCATTTGATTGTATTTTATAAGAATTCCTTTTTGGTTGTGTGTATTTCATTCCTTGACCAATTATTTTTTTGCCTTCTTATATAATTTGAATTGTACTTCTGTATTTTTGTATTAGTGCAATGTCATTAGTTAATTCATTGATGTGATCAATATTTTTCGATTTGGTTTTACCTTTTGAGAGAGATCCTTTTTTTGTCCAAGCGTTTTTAATAGTTTTCCAATATTAGCATCATAATCATTAATATCAATATTACCATCAACAGATGCTTTTAAGACCTCACTTGGTTGAGCTAATTTGTATTCAGTCAGTTTCTTGATCTCACAAAATATCAAACCCTTTATCCATATCAGATTCCAACATAGATGGCTTATAACCAGTTGGTAATTTAGTTGTTTTTTTCTGGTTTTTCATACGTATATTGTAACATTGCAATATCTTCCAAATCGGATGCAGTAGCTTTTTGATTTTTGTCAAGTTGTTCGATTAATTGATCCTGTTTTTCATCAATTGTTTTCTTCTTTTCTTCTTGTGCTTTAATTCTTGGTTGAAAAATCTCTTTTAAACCAATTGGCATATCTTGTTTACTGTGTTTATATCGTTTAATTTCGTCTTGTACTTGACCAATAACTTTCCAGCTTTTATTTTTGCATCAGAAATTTTCTTAAATCGTTCTATGTCCATGTATATAATTCACTTACATAAAATACTTATCTCAACTTATCTTAACTTATCTTAATTTAACTTAATAAAACATAATTTATATAAATGGAAATACCTAATTACGATCGTGAAAATGAAAAAACCGATTTTAAACAATTGTATGGATTTACGCCTGAAAATACATTTCGAATGCTTTTAGCTTCTCTATCAGGAGAAGGAAAAACAAATCTTCTCTGTCATATGCCCAAAAAACCTCTTTTATACTTTGATCAAGTACATTTGTATGCTAAAAATCTCGAACAACAAAGGTACCTAGATTTAATCAATTTGTTTCAAGATGTTAGTAATCAAGTTGGTTATGATATCATTAAAACAAGCAATGATACAATAATACCAGTCAATGATATTAATAATAGTGGACAAAAAATAGTTATTTTTGATGATTTTGTAACAGAAAACAATCAAAAACCAATAATCGACTATTTTATTCAAGGAAGGCATAAAAACTGCTCAATAATTTATTTATCACAAAGCTTTTATAGTTGTCCAAAGAATATTCGTTTGAATTGTTCACATTTTTGTATATATAATTTTTCAAGTTCAAATGAACAAAATTTAATTACTGGGTTGCCTATGGCAAACCCAGTCGGAATCTGTGTTTAATTTCGTGGTTTAATTTTTGTTATTTTCCGTGTCGGTAAAAGTCTTGCCTGTCACTCCCCTGCTAAGTGGTGGCTTTGTGCATAGAGCCTTCTGCGCGTATTTTCTCAGGATCGAGAGGGTAGTGGGAAATGCGTAGATTTCTCTGGTGGACACAGTAGAACGACTAACTTAACCGGCAATGGCGTCGAAAGTCATGTAACGCGAATGGCGTTTTAGTGGATCTTTGAACAAAATATACCCTTATGAAGCTCATGAATGGCAGGTCAATTGGATATACAGGTGATGGAATCTTAAAAGCGACGAGTAATGGACTTCGACAACAATCTATCGCCCGTCGAGCCGAAATCAAAGTGAGCTGTATTTACCTGAAGTATATGGTAATTTGACACGATTGAGTTTCTTGCCTTCGCGCACGCAATGAAATAGGAAGAGGTTCTCGCCTCTAGCTAAGAGCACATATGTTGTTTGTTTCAATAAATTTTTCGCTGGAAAAGGATTCTGTGGTATTTTCTGCCTTTGTGAACTATAATATCATGTTGTGTATTGAATTTCCGAGCTTAAGGTTGAAATGTGATATGGGAGAGGTTGTTTAGTATTGCTCTGTAAGCAGGAAGGGTTCACAGGCCTGTTGGAAGCGTGCTTGAGTTTCAACAAAATGAGCCCCAAAATCAGTGAAAAATTGTGACGCAGATGAATAATAAAGTAGCTGCCATTACCAAAATGATGAAATTACCTGGTGATAAATAACGTCGAACGCGTCTTGGAGAGTAAATTTTGACTGCGCATAAATAAGAGTTGGGCGCTTGTGATCTTTGTTTTGACTTCGCTCATTTCATTGTCAAACTTTATAACACTTGACAGAAAAAGAAACTTACAAAAACCCGGTATCTTGCCATCATTTGACACAGATGCTTCACTGTTTGGCGAGTAAACATGCCGCGGTAACTTAATCACGGCGCCCGCTGAATTCAGGCCATGTCACTTTCGATTTGGCGATTTATTTGAACGTAGCAAAAATCTCCCAAAATGTTTTGTCGCTGATCGTATCGTTATATTCTACATTCACGGTTCAAAATTAATGTTGTTTTCATGTCGTAAATATGTTATTCTCGATCGACCGTCCTGGAGACTTTCTTCTGCTCTTTCTAAAAACTGTGTATCAATTGTTATTTACTTTTGCATCAATATTTGTTTTTGCATAAAGCAAGCTAGCAAGATCTGTACCTTGCTCAGTTCGCATTTGTTAGCGTTAATAGTATTTTTGGTCCGATGCTTCTGTTTTATGAGGGGTGTATTGTTTTGGTCTCCCATCCAAACACTAACCCCGCAGAACAGGGATTAACTTCAGTGAACTTCGGCATTACAAAGCTGTCAGATGCTCAGCGGGCACGCTTAAACTTGTGGTGAAAAGAAGTTTATCAACATGTCAGCCCAGAAGCCAATGTTTCTCACTTCCCATTTATTTTCTTCAATCTTTCTGGGTTCAGTACTTTGCTAGTAACCACATGTCTTCTCAGACTATTTACCCAAGACTTCTACCATGGCACTACAATGATAGACAATACCAAAATAATATCGTGCACTGTTAGAGCTACGTATTACGCAAGGACAGATCTGTTTCGTCGTACGAACGTGTGAGGACCTGTGAGCCAAAGGGCCTCTTCTGGTATGACTTCTTAATGACCTTAAAAAAAATTGTTTGGAACGGTGCACGTACCACAGGCAACCCAGTGTACCCTCACGGAGGGTCTAGTTTCACGAGAATTAGGAGTACAAAAAGATCAATATAAAAAAGCAACTGAAAAACCATATTCTTTTTTGTATGTTGATAAACCAAGGAAAAATATCAAACGAAACTTTTATGGAATAATATAACAAATATATATAAATGGGAATATTCAATGAACATAGTACAGGTAATACTTACACTCGTGGTTTAAGCGGACCACCTGGTGTTTCAGGAGTTGGTTTTAAACTGACTACAGATGGTAATTATGATATGGAAAACAAAAAAATTAACTAATTATAACCAGGACAAAATGATAACGATGTCCTTACAAAGAAGCAAATATATGATCATATTAAAGCAAATGGAGGTGATTCTTCTAGTACACCAGTTGATTTCACCGATTACATCAAACGAGAAGGCTCTTCAACGATGCAAGAGCCTCTTCTTATGGATTTTAACCGTGTTCAAGATATAGGAAATCCTCTTCAAGGAAAAAGCGATGCTGTGCCATATGAATATCTTACTCAATGGTACATGAAATTTGATGACAATAATATTAAATTACCAAACTTTCGAACTGATAGCAGACAAGAAATAACTTTCAAATAGAAACACACATGTTTCGGATGATCGACATCCATCGTCAGTTGTGAATACAAGTGAACCGCTAGTCGGTGTTATATAAAGACAGCTAATAAAATGTATGAGGAAAATTACAATGAAAGTGTTAATACTCATGTCAATTTAACACTTTCATTGTAATTTTCCTCGTCCTATACCCATTGTTTTCTCGTCATTGTATTTTCTATTACCTCACATTCACGTTGTTATTTAATCAGTACTCATGCATTTTATTAGCTATCTTTATATAACGCCGACTAGCGGTTCAATTGTATTCACAACTGACGATGGATGTCGATCATCCGAAACATGTTTCGTAAATTTAAAATTGTGTGTTTCTATTTGAAAAATATTAAATTAGATATAAAAAATCCAATTAATATGGAAAATAAAAAAATCACAGGCAGTTTAAAATTATTTTCCCAAAAGTTTGGAGTAGTTAATGTAGTAAAATTCAGGTTCCCTGAAGTGTAGTACTTTACTACTGGTCACAAAAGATAGTATGCAGTTATATTTTTCTTTTTTGGGTCCCACATATCAAGCAGCCCATGAGAAGTGCTGGTTTTTTACGACTTTCGAGGTAGTAAAACCCCCACTGTTCGACATCTCTTTGGTTCAACTTCCATCTCTCTGAGTTGCTGGTTCTTCAATAATACTTCTAACTCTTCTTTGAAAATCGAAACGACCTGTGCTTCTTGCTTTTATGGATCATCCAAGCCCGCATCTGGAAAAGAAGGCCATTATTTGGCCGGAGAAAATATGAATTCTAGAAACAAATTTTCGAACATAAAATCACGGTATCGCTGATGTTGAAGTCGCACCAGCGAAAGGCAAATACTTGTTCTATGTTTCTATCGTTTCACTTTTCCTCCAGAAAGCACCTTAGAAGATTTGTGTTGAGGTTTGTAAGTGCCGCTTAGTCCTGCAGTTCTTTCTGTTATCCTTTAAAAAGACGCCTTTTTGGTGGCGAAAAACAAAAGGAAGAATATGGCAAGCTAGGCCATATTCTATTACAAAACAAAGCTTAAAGTGCATTAAATTCTTTTGTTTGCTGATAAAAACCATTTTCGGAGCCAGGCCTTCGCTAGAAGAAAAGAAAGTTGAGCCATTGTGCCCAAAATTCGAAATTTAAGAGACCGAGAAAGAGTTTCCAGTAGGGAGACTAAAAACTGGGGACATTTTCTTGGCCGAATTTGAGGTAAAAATTTCCAAGCGCGTTCAAAATGTGCTCTCAGACGCTTGAAAACGTTTTTTTCCAAACGCCTTGAAAACACGCTCTCAGACGCTTGAAAACACGCTTCAAAACGTTTTTTAAAAACGCCCTCAAAATGTGTTCTCAGACCCTTCAAAACACGCTTCAAAATGTTTTATTCAAAAGCTTTAACAAACGCAGTCTCAGATGCTCGAAAACACGCTTAAAAAATGTTTTTCAAAACGCCTTCAAAACGTGCTCTCAGACAATTGGAAAAACGCTTCAAAACGATTTTTTCAAGGGCTCTAACAAATACCTTCAAAACATGTTCTCACACGCTTCAAAACGTTTTTGCGAAACGCCTTCAAAACGCGCTCTTACAGGCCTGAAAGCAGGCTTCAAAAAATTTTTTCAAAGGCTTTAACAAACGCCTTCAAAACGCATCCCTCAGACACTTAAAAACACACTTCAAAAACGTTTTGCAAAGGCTTTAACAAACGCTTTCAAAACGTGCTCTCAGACGGTTGAAAATGCGCTTCAAAACGTTGTTTGGAAAAGCCTTTAAAACACGCTCTCAGACGCTTGAAAACAAGCTTTAAAACGTATTTTTCCAAAGGCTTTAACAAACGCCTTCAAAACGTGCTTTCAGACGCTTGAAAACACGCTTGAAAACTCATTTTTCAAAGGCTTTAACAAACGCCTTCAAAACGTGCTCTCAGACGCTTGAAAACACGTTTCAAGAAGTCTTTATCAAAGCCTTCAACAAACGCCTTCAAAACGTGCTCCCAGACGCCTCAAAACACGGTTGAAAACGTTTTTTCGAAACTCCTTGTAAACGTCCTCTGAGACGGTTGAAAAGAAGCTCAAAACGTTTTTTTCAGAGGCTCTAACAAACGCCTTCAAACCGTGCTCTCAGACGCTTGAAAACAAGCTTTAAAACGTATTTTTCAAAGGCTCTAACAAACGCCTTCAAAACGTGCTCTCAGACGCTTGAAAACACTTTTCAAAACGTTTTTTCGAAACGCCTTTAAAACGCGTTCTAAGCCGCTTGAAAAGACGCTTTAAACAATTTTTTAAAGGCTTTAACAAAGGCCTTGAAAATGTGCTCTCAGACGGTTGAAAACAAGGTTGAAAACGTTTTTTTCAAAGGCTTTAACAAAGCAGCTCTCGGACGATTGAAAACACGCTTCAAAACGTATTTTTTCAAAGGCTTTAACAAACGTTTTCAAAACGTGCTCTCAGACGCTTCAAAACACCCTTCAAAACGCGTTGTAAGACGCTTGAAAACACGCTTTAATTGTTTTTACAAAGGCCTTAACAAACGCCTTCAAACGTGCTCTCAGACGCTTGAAAACAAGCTTCAAAATGTATTTTTCAAAGGTTTTAACAAACACCTTCAAAACGTGCTCTTATACGCTTCAAATCACGCCTCAAAACGTTTTTTCGAAGCACCTCCAAAACGCGCTGTCGGACGCTTAAAAACACGCTTGAAAACACTTTTTACAAGGGTTGAACAAACCGGCTCTCTCCGACTCTTGGAAACACGCTTCCAGACGTTTTTTTCAAAACGCCCTCTCAGATGCTTGAAAACACGCTTCAAAACGATTTTTTCAAAAGCTTTAACAAACGCCTTCAAAACGTGCTCTAGGACGCTTGAAAACACGCTTTGAAATGTTTTTTAGAAACGCCTTTAAAAGTGCTCTCAGACGATAGAAAACAACCTTCAAAACGTTTTTTCAAAGGCTTTAGCAAACGTCTTCAAAACGTGCCCCCAGACGCTTGAAAACACGCTTTAAAGCGTTTTTTAGAAACGCCTTGAAAACGCGCTCTCAGACGATAGAAAACAACCTTCAAAACGTTTTTTTCAAAGGCTTCAACAAACGCCTTCAAAACGTGTTTGCAGACGCATGGAACACGCTTGAAAACGTTTTTTACAAAGGCTTTTACAAACGCCTTCAAAACATGCTCCTGGACGCTTGAAAATACGCTTGAAAACGTTTTTGTCAAAGGCTTTAACAAACGTCTTCAAAACGTGCTGTCAGACGCTTGAGAACACGCTTCAAAACGTTTACTAAATCGGTAAAAAAAACGTTTTCAAGCGTTTTTCAACCATTTAAGAGCGCGTTTTGAATGCGTTTATTAAAGCTTAAGAAAAAACGTTTTCAAGCGTTTTTTCAAGTGTTTTAGAGCGCGTTTTTAAGGCGTTTATTCAATCGTTAAAATAACGACCTAAAATAACCTTTTAAGAGGGTGTTTTCAAGGCGTTTACCAAAGCTCTTAAAAAAACATTTTGAGACGTTTTTTCAAGCGTTTACCAAAGCGTTTGACAACAACGTTTTCAAGTATTTTTAAACCGTATAAGAGCGCGTTTTGAAGTCGCTTATTAAAGCTTTTATAAATACGTTTTCATCCGTTTTTTGAATCGTTCAAGAGCACGTTTTGAAGGCATTTACCAAAACGTTTTTTGAAGCGTTTTAGAGCACGTTTTTAAGGTCTTAATTAAATCGTGAAAAAAACGTTTTCTAGCGTTTAAGAGCGCGTTTAGAAGGCGTTTATTAAAGCGTTTGACAAAAACGTTTTTAAGCGTTTTTTGAAGAGTTTTAGAGCGTGTATTCAAGGCGTTTACCAGAAACATTTTCAAGTGTTTTTTAACCGTTTAACAAGGAGTACTTGAGGCGTTAATTAAAGCGTTAAAAAAACGTTTCCAAGCGTTTTATGAAGCGTTTAGAGCGCGTTTTAAAGGCGTTTATTAGATCATGAAAAAAACGTGTTCAAGCGTTTAAGGGCGCGTTTTGAAGGCGTTTACCAAAGCGGATGAAAAAACGTTTTCAAGCGTTTAGTACCGTGTTTTCAAGGCCTTTATTAAGGCGTTGGTAAATATACGTTTTCAAGCATTTAAGAGCACCTTTTCAAGGCGTTTATCGGAGCATTTCTAAAATTCTTTTAAGCGTTTATCAACGCGTTTAAGAGCGCGTTTTGAAGGCGTTTATTAAATCGTTAAAAAACGATTTGGGGCGTTTTTTCAAGCGTTTAAGAGTGTGCTTTGAAGTTGTTTACCAAAGTGTTTGAAAAAACGGCTTGAGGTGTTTTTCAAGCGTATAAGAGTGCATGTTGAAGTTGTTGAAAAAACAATTTAAAGGGTTTTTTCAAGCGTTAACAAGTGCGTTTTGAAGGTGTTAACCAAAGCATTTAAAAAAACGTCTTGAAGTGTTTTTCAAGCATTTAAGCGCGCGTTTTGAACTTGTTTACCAAAGCGTTTAAAAAAGGTCCTGAAGTGTTTTTCAAGTGTTTAAGAGCGCATTTTGAAGTTGTTGAAAAAAAACGTTTTAAACAGTTTTTAGAAGTGCGTTTTGAAGGTGTTTACCAAAGCGTTTAAAAAAAACGTTTTGAATCGTTTCTTAAACCGTTTAAGATGGCGTTTTGAAGGCGTTTATCAAAGCGTTTAAAAAAACGTTTTGAAGCGTTTTTGCAAGCGTTTAAGAGCGCACTTCGAAGCCTTTTATGAAGCGTTCGAAAAAAACGTTTTAAGGCGCGATTGAGAGCTCGTTTTTAAGGCGTTTGTCAAAGCGTTTAAAAAACCTTTTCAATGCGTTTTTTAAGGGTTAAAGAGTGCGTTTTCAAGCCGTTTATTAAGGCCTTTAAAGAAAACATTTTCAAGCGTTTTACAAGCGTTTAAGAGCGCGTTTTGATGCCGTAAAAAAGTATTTAAGCGTTTTTTCAAGGGTTTAAGAGCAAGTTTTTAAGCCATTTAAGGATGGTGCGCGGTTGTATGGATATGCGGGAAAAGCAGATCTCAACAAGTGTTATTAAAATCCAAAGAGAAAATTGGGGGTAACCATGCATTTTTCAAAGATAATTAATCAACAATATTAGTAAAAAGCTTTAAAATATAAAGCAATGTATGGCGTTCCTTTCCAAATTAATACTTAATTATCTCTGAAAAATGCATGGCTACCCCCAATTTTGTTTTTGGATAGTAAGAGCACTTGCTAACTTCTGCTTCCTCCAAAAAGTTTTAAACGGCGCAAAAATATCCCTGCATTAGTAGGCACTACCGATAGGAAATCAGAGTATCTGGGGATGCGCAGAACGTATGCGCAATAACAATAGTAGGCACCGTCCTTAAAAACTGTTTTTTTCATTTATTAAAGTATATTTTCAGCCGTTTATTAAAGCCTTGAAGAACGGTTGAAAAAACGCTCTAATAAAAACCTAAACGAACGGCTAAAAAAACGCTTTGATAAGCGCCAAAAAACCCTCTGATAAACGCCTGGATAAAGTTCGGTTTATGTAGCATAAACTGATGTTAATAAACCTGAAAATTACATATATGCCCTATGAAAGCACACATATTGATTATTTCACACAACGTTCAACATTGGAATAAGCTTTTGTACTAAGTAACGGTACAGACTAGTTCAAAGTACAAGAAAGAACAATGAACAGTAACCAGTTGTCCGATCACAATATATCCTTCTCCTCTGGCAAAATCCACCGTAACTTAACAGGATATAGTCTACACACAGACTCCATTTTTATTAGCACGTGCTCATCATGCACATGTGCTCCTCTTTATGCCGTACACTTTCTTTCCGTCAGTTCTCTTAGGGCTTCGGTTCATTCACAACAGCATTTTGTTTTTTCCCTCCCACCCCCCTTTTTTTTGTTTTTATCGGAACCTTTGTGTAACTCATTCAACTATTCCTCATGCTCACTATATATTTAGCACAACCCTATAGTATACCTAGCATATCATTACTTTATTTCTCTACATCGATATGTATCTTTTAGATTAATTATTTATCTTATGGTATTATACGGGATGATGTCCCATTCCTTCGTAAGTTTCCGGGGATGTGGCACTGCTGTCTTGCTTTCCAATAAAATAAGTGGCATGGAAGTGCAACCACTGGCTGCACTTTACCCCAAAGTAAGGCTTCGCCCTTGGAGACAGGTCCAGAAAAATATCCACTCCAGGGTGTGGAGCCCTGGTCCCACCTGATCTGTACTCCACCAAGGATGGCCACCCCTCCTGGTTTCCCTTAGTTTCTAGTGACTGGGGGATATGGGCCTCATCCCCAGAGACTGATCAGGACTCCTGTCCAGGATGGCTACCCCTCGTACCACTTATTTTGTCTCCCCCCCCAGGAGGGCGTCTCTCCTGGTCCCCCTTACCCTTGGATTTAAGTGCTTCCCTGCCACCAGAATTTTGCCATTACTTTTTGTGTGTTTTCTGTGTGGTACCTGGAATAGAATCTGTGTGTGAAACCACTACCAATTGGAAGAGTTTATTCACGGGTGAACAAAAACGCTTTGATAAAAGCCAAAAAACGCTCTAATAAACGCCTTGACAAATGGCTGAAAAAAAACGCTT
>OX421449.1:172500-177500 GCA_949126865.1 Montipora capitata
ATGTATGTGTTAAATCCAATCAAAACAATGCTTTGTGCAATAATCTCGGGAGAAAACATTGACATCACTGCTTGCGAGATACCATTTTTTATGTTTTAAACGAGTAAATGTAGAGCAAAGAAATCTATGTCTTCTTTGACCAACGAAGAGAGATCAATTTTGAAAAAAACAAGCTGATTACATCCTGTGCTTTTAAGCCCGCATCAGAGACCACAGATTCTTTGTTCACGTGACCTGCTTGATTAAGTGAATTCTCACCAGTCCAGCTGCACCCCCTGATGCAAGCCATGAAAAAGCTTGCTTATTAGGGTTAAAACGAACCTGAAGAAGAAACAATTCAGTGAAACTTCAAATAATTTTCTTTCAGAAAGGGACCACTCTTTAAGACAGAAGATAATATTATAACTGAGGAACATCGTATCATTGCTTATTTAAAACCAGGGACAAATTCTTTTGAGACTATTCAAAATATTTAAGATTACTGAAAGTATAGGATAACAATGTTTTATTGAGAAACACTGTGAAAAACAGTTATTTCACAAACCTCGAAACCTCTTTGTTTCTCTTTAAACTGATACACCCTAAACAGCAAGGGCAATGAACAGACCAGTTCCTTTAGAGAGACTATTGCTCTCAGGCAACGTACAGCTGGGAAAACAGTTAAGTTTAATTTCTGCTCGTGTGTGGGTGAATACAAGCCATGTGTTGGGGGAGAGTCCAAAAGGGGAGTGAAGCAGACGGCAAAAATGTGTGACTAGTAGGGGAAGAAGAAGGCTATTTGTAATACTATCTAGGGCATGCTCGGGAGACCTGGTCCAATTCTGGCCCCACTTGCTAGAAGTAGTATTAACATTAACCAAATTTAAACAGTACGATTCTGAGCAATTCCTTGCTCATGGATTACGGTAAAGTGGGTTTAAAACTGTGTTGAGGTCATTTAAGTTCTTCACTTTTGCATCAAGAGGTAATGAGTGTAATAAAGAGCTTGTCACTATAATAATAATAATAATAATAATAATAATGGGGCAGTGGAGTAGGACAGGCTGGTGCATTAGCCTACTTCGGGAAGTTGGACATTCCCGCCCACCATAGTCTGGGGTGATGTCTTTGGCAAGCATCAGTAACCCCACAGCCACCCCTGTTAGGGTTACAACAAACGGGCAGCTGGGGCCCGTTAGGCTTGGTAGCCAGCCCAACTAGGAGAAGGCCACTCTGAACAAAAAACCAACACATTAAATTGTTAAAACATGACAAGTAATAATGACAATTTCTCATACCGCATTGGTCGTTGTACAGGTAAACAAGGACCGCATCCCTCAGTAGGGAACCAGGCTGGGGTCGAAAAATATGCTAATGGAACAAACTCCTCCCAACAAGCAGATGAGGATTACCAGGACGAGGGTATTCCTCAAAGAGGCCCTCAAAATGCACCTACTGTAAATCGCCAAAGAGAAACACGAAGTAAAAGGGCCAGGGAGGAGTATATGGAAGTGATGGAATCATACTTTAAAGCTCTAGCTAAGCCCAATGCATCAGTTACAAAAGATGCATAAAATATCTGGCGAACTCAAAATTCAACCAAAAGACCAAACATGGATGCCAATAAACTGGCAAACACCAGACAGGACATCATGAACAAGAAAAGACTGACAGACATGGAAATTCAAGCCATCAAAGACAAAGTGACTGACAAGACAGACTGTTCCGAGAACAATAGCCATCATGAGGGCAATCCCTCTGCACAAGCTGTGGCAGATAATGCCCCCTTGGCCAGTGATGGGGTAGCTGTCCACAATAATAAAGAACAACTGAATGATTCCAATGTGCCGCAGACCCCTCAACACACAAATGATGGAGATGAAACTGCAATGATGGAAGAAATTTTGAGGAAGTGGGAGATTGTGAGAGACAAATATAACTGAACGACCACCTATACCAAATATTGAGCATACATACATACATACTTAATTGACCACTCCCCATAAGGGCTTTTCAGGGCCAATGAAACACAACGAAACGACGGAACAGAACAACAACAATTGTTAAGAATCCCAACTGGCTGGAGGCAAACCAGTTGGCTATTTACAAGTGCAGCTGGGAAGTTGAACCAGGAACTACCAGGATCAAATTCAACGAGTGGTCAGAGCAGGTCTTGAACCCGGGATCTCCAGATCTCAAAGCAAGCGCCCTAACCACTGGGCCACACTGCCTCCATACCAGACAGGTGTCATTCTTGACACCAAAAATGAAAGATTTCATCAAAGTAAGTATGACCAAAGGGAAAGCATCCCTGACACTTAACCATAACAATGGAACATTGTCTTCTCGTGAAATAAAAATAAACAGCGCATCTTTCAATGAGATTCCCTCTAACCTTTTCTTTTCTGCATAGCTTTAGCACCTTTATCCTCTCTCTTGAATGAGGGTAAATATGGATACAAAATCAGCAACATGATGATCACCCACCTGTTTTACATGGACGATCTGAAAACCTATGCCAAGTCTGACGAAGAGCACAAAGGCCTACTTAAAATTGTCAAAGGCTTCAGTGATGATATAAGAATGGAACTTGGGCTTGACAAGTGCGCCAAAGCTACATTCAAACGAGGCAAACTGGCGAAAAACGAGAACATCGAACTCGATGTTGGCACCACCATACAAGACCTTGAGCAGGAAGGCACCTACAAATACCTTGGTTTGAATGAAGGAGATGGGATCCAACATGCAAAGATGAAAGAGAAAATTCGGAAAGAGTACTACCGCAAAATTCGCCTAGTGTTCAAATCCGAACTTAATGCTGCCAACAGAATCGACGCAATCAACACTCTTGCTGTCCCAGTCGTTCCTTATAGTTTCAACATCATAAACTGGAAAATGGAAGAACTTATGAAGCTAGACAGAAAAACAAGGAAATTCTTGACAATGACAAAATGCACCACCCAAAAGCTTATGTGGACAGGCTATATATCCCCAGGTGGAAGGGGTTTTGTACAACTGGAAATTACCTACAAAACAACCACAATTGGCCTAAACTCATATCTCAACAACAAAGATGATTACCTCCTCAAAATGGCAAGGGAACATGACCGTGGCAAGAAAACAATGTCCATACGCCATCAAGCCGCAAAATTCGGGCGTGAACTCAGCTTACCAGAAGCTGAAGTGGTAGAGAATGAGCCAGCCACGAGCTATGCCCGAAGGGTCAAGCTAAAAGCAAAATACCAAGCTTTAGAACAACTCAAGAGCAAATGGCAAGAAAAGCCTTTGCACGGCCAGTACCAAAAAAGAACAAAAGAAAAGGATGTAAACCACGACAAAACCCACAATTGGCTGAGTACACCTGGCCTCAAATCAGAAACAGAAGGTTTCATTATTGCTGCCCAAGATCAATGCATCAAGACCAACTACTACCGAAACAAGATGGCACCGACCCAATGTGCAGAATCTGTGGGCTATTTCAAGAAAAAGTTGACCACCTTGTCTCTGGATGCCCTGAACTTGCCAAGACAGAGTACATACAAAGACACAATAAAGCTGCAGCATGTCTCCACTGGACAATCTGCAAACACTATAACATCAAAGTACAAGATAAACACTACGAACATGAACCAGCTACTGTGACAGAAAACCAAACAGCGACTATACTCTGGGACATGCCAATCCAAACTGAAAAAGAGACAAAAGCAAACAGACCAGACATAGTGGTGAAAGACAAGAAGGAAAGAATCTGCCTGGTTATCGATATGTCTATCCCCACAGAAAGGAACACCTCCTTGAAAACAATGGAAAAACTCACAAAGTACAAAGATAATGAGATTGAAATCGAGAAAACGTTGAGAATGAAAACAACAACTGTTCCAGTGATCATTGGAGCTTTTGGGCTTATTAAGAAGGGAACCGAAAACTACATCGGCAAGCTCCCAGGCAATGTCAGAATAACAGAGCTACAGAAGACCGTCCTCCTTGAAACTGCTCACATACTTAGAGGACCCTATCCATCAAGTAATCCAGCAGACTTATGGCTTTCCTAGGCTGATGGATTGAACTCAGCACCTTAGTGAAAAACGGCAAGACTTAAAGGACTTGAAATAATAATAATAATAATAATAATAATAATAATAATAATAATAATAATAATAATAATAATAATAATAATAATTATTATTATTATTATTGCATGCAAATATCTATATGAATATAATGGTGTAAATGAAATATACATTGATTACAAAGGCGGGTTGATGGTTGAAGTAGTATATATCTGCGTAAATAACATTAAAGTATGTATTTAAGATCCTAACTATAAGTTAAATTGAAAAATTAGTTTTGTTACTCCTGTTTCTTCCTCTTCAAGTTTGTGGGCAGCATCAATTAAGGGCGCATTCGATTGACCCTATTCCGGAATAAGAATATGTGAAGTGATGATTAAAACGATAGGTTTGGCGCGTTTCGAAGCAGCAAGGATAATAAAAATATGTTTAAAATAGCATTTTAGCAGATATTTGACAAATTTAATGTGAATACCTGTAAGAACGAAGGATTTCTAACTTACATTCCATGTATTCCTATACCGGAATACGGTCAATCGAATGCACCCTAAGTCAAGGAATCTATCATTCAACCTTATCTTCTGAGGGCAAAACCATTGAGTCCATCAGTGTACTAACCTTGTGTATTGCCTGGGGATTGTGCCAGCTTTCACATGGCACACTCTGCATTGTGTCAGGAGTTGTTAGACGTTTCACATCCGGGTCTGACTTGTTTATAGTGTTAAGAAATTCAACCTATAGAGGTAGAACAAAGCTCATTTAGCCTTAATTGCTGGGATTGGAAGTAAATTCATTATTGAAAGTATATAGGATTGCTGCTTACATTGTTAACATCGTGAAAAACTAGCTTGTGCCTCTGAAGAACTTCTTTTGTGGTGTGTAAGCATCTTTTATCTTCCATATTAGTTCCGTGTCTTAACTCTGGTGTGCCCTGATCTTTTTTGCCACAAG
>OX421449.1:182500-185000 GCA_949126865.1 Montipora capitata
TTTATGCAATTGACTTTCCATTATTGAGCTCCATAGGGGTATATTTTGTTTAAAGATCCACTAAAACACCATTTGTGTTACAATGACTTTTGACACCATTGCAGGTTAAGTTAAATATTCTACTGTGTCCACCGGATAAAATCTATGCATTTCTAGTACCCCCTCACACTTACCAAACATACATGCAGAAGGCTCTACACACAAAGGCACTACTTAGCAGGGAAGGGACAGGAAAGACTTTTCATGACACGGAAAAAACAGAGAAATGAAAGGCATATTCCGACTGGGTTTGGCAACCCAGTAATTAGATAATTTCTGTTCGCATTACTCGGAGTTGAGGATGCTTATCTTGACGCCTATTCATTGATAACAAAACTGGCTATTGTTAGGCTTTATTTTACCTTAATATCGTTTCTAGTAAGTTTAGTGCCATGTATGCCATTACATTGCACGCCTCAATTAGCATTGCTATACGCATGTAGTGTTAATTGCAAAATTTAACTGTAATTTTTTAACTTGATCCTCGCAATTGAACTTGAATCTCGCGCTTAACTGGACAACATAAGCAATTTTCTCTTATAGACACCTGAACCCATGAATCAATTTTCTCTTATAGACACCTGAAAAAGTCAGATGACCCCATGACCTCTTTGATGGTGGTGTAATGCTCTCATACCAAGTGACCTATGAAGCCACTCTGCTTGAAGCCACCCATGTGTTTGAATCCCGTTGAAGCCACCTAAATTGTTAAGGTGTCTACTAAAGCCACAATTGCTTCAATTGTCCAGATAAGCGCGAGGATCACTTCTCTCCTACAAATTTCTTTGTGCAGGGTTATCAAACCAAGTGATCAGTTAAGTTGAGAATGACAAACAAGCTGCCTGTTCTTTGTCTCGTTTCTGACAATTTAATTTCATTTTATTTTAAAAGACTGTGAGTACAAAAATAGAGAAAAGGTACACTACCCTCTTTAATTCAAGACAATTAGGATTATTATTACAAAAGAAAAATACAGCCTTAAGCACTACCACAGAAGTGGTCAACGGACCGAGATCTACTTACAAACTTTGGCCAATTTTTGCTACAGCTCTTGAGAAACACAGCCACCACTTCCCCTGCAGCATCTCCACAAGCTAAAAAATTGCTCCAATCAGACAAGGAAAGAGTCTGTTGAAAGCAAGAGATACTGATGCAATAAAACTGAGCTATATTACAAGGCACTATGAGCCTACTGGAGAATGCCTTGCTAGATGAAACAACAAAAAGAACAAGTCACACTTACACCAACTTGGAATTGTCCTTGTGTTTACAATATCTACTTGAGAGGTCATGCTTTTAGCTTTGTAATTACTCATGGAACATACCATAAAAGGGATGTTAGGATGCTTGATTTGCATGTGTATGCTCCATGTTCAAATCCCAAGCAATGGCAAAACCAAGAGCAATGGCATCACTACTTAAAAACTTGGTTTAAAGAAAGAGAAAAGCTTGCTAAAGTCGACGTTTTATTCTCTGTCTTTAATTGAACAGCTTTCCTGCCAATCCAGTTTTTGGTTCTTCCCAACATCGTATGATGCGAACAAGATGGATAACTACCAAACAGTTATGATTGCGCAAATCTTTATTTTCAAGTGACGTTTTTGCTGGCATTCTCATCGTAGTTGGTAAAGCTGCCTCCTTTCAGTTCAGTGGTTTTCTCAATCCTACTGTGTTCGTTTGAAAAAATACTTTCCATACTTCTTTCCTTTAACATAACAGTGCTTAAATAAAATTCGTTTCGTTTTATGCACTTTACACTTTTGTCTTTTTATGATTGAGCAACAGATTTACTTACCCATATGGTACTGTTCTGATGACTCAACGTGGCGTTGTTGTCCATGAAAGAAATTTTTCTTACAATATTTGGACACCTTCCAAACTGGAAACAGTCCTCTTCACTACTAACGATGCTGCCAAAACTTTGAGGCCATTCTATTTCAGTAGGAATTCCTGTGAACAAATAAAAAATTGAGGCTACTTTTTAGGGTGAATTCCACGACAAGGAAAACAAGTCCTTTCAGATGAAATGAAAGAGAAAATGTGTCTTGATATTACAGTAAAGCTACAGTCATACCTCTTTTGAAAGTAGTAATGGGAAGGTAAGGAGTTTTCAGATTCCAAAGCTTGTAATGTCGATCGTAACCACCTGGAATAAAGACAAAAAAAATCTCCACCATAGAATAATAATAGTCGTGCAAGAGCTGAAAACAGACTTGAACTAAGCGTCCTGACAAAGACTTTTCTGGGAAAAATTGTGTGTGTCAAAACCTTTAGACTTGCTCGTTTCCATAGGGTAATGGTAGAATACCTTTGTCCACCATGCTTAAAACGAAAAATGTTTGCTTACCTGTCACAAAAATATCGGGATTTTGCGGGCACCAGGCTAACTCTCTGATAACTGATGAGTTTGCAGAAATATGGAGAAAGGGAAAAAGACCTGTATCGGTTAGAGATGACAAAA